>JAULBZ010007068.1:0-11821 GCA_032360805.1 Neoturris breviconis | reverse complement strand
AGCCAAGTTGGCTGAAAATATTCTGAAAAATCTCTCCTCCACAGTGATGACCGGCTGTTATTTCGAGCCCTGTGACATATAGGGTGACACCCAAAACAATTTAGTGACGATCTTAAAATTTTGTTTCAAGAAGTAAATTTATGAAACTGCACAGAAGGGTGTTATGTCAACGAGCTTGCAATGGATTGGTTTCTTCTGTGCGAAGAATTGCAAGATCGTCGACTCAGTACTCTTCTCTGTAAGTTTTATTTTTGAGACGGTCCCTTATCAAACGTTAAGAAACCGTTGAAAAGAACTTGTAAAACTAGCATAATAATGGTAAAGACTATACAATAAAAGAAAATCTGTACCCTTTCGAGCAGCCAAAATATCTACGACTGACGTTTGTGATTCAGCATGCAGCGTTGCACGTATGGGCTGAAAAACTTCTGCAACTTCTTCTGAAGCTTTCTATAATATACAAGTACGAAATAAGTTTGGGTTACTGTATAACTGTGACGTCATTACATACTTTAGTAGCAGAGTTAAATGTGAAATTCATTACAAAACAGAACGTTCGCAAATGTTTCAAAATTGTTCACTCGCGAAAGATAATTAGTTACCAGAAAACAGTTTTGAAATATATTTGAAAGAAAAATACTGCGGTGTAGCGATCAAGACTATAGAAAAAAGTTCACTGAGACGTACTACATAATCGTCAACTGAGGTAGATCTTCAACTTTTTTTTCTTTATTATGCACGTGATCTTAGTCTACACGCGAAATTAAAATTTCACTCGAAATCATCTACATCGATCCGTTATTTTGCGTTTCCTTTAGCGCTCGCGAAAGATTCTTCTCCTAACAGTATATAATCTGGTCAAAATTAAATTATTAATAATCTACACGTCTCAATGAGCAAAAACTTGTTCATAGTCCACAGTAAAGACGCCATCTTTACGGCGGACTTTGAACATGTTTTTGCTCGCTGAGATGTTAACACAGTAAGAAAAACATAACTTACCTTAACTAATTAATTTTTGCAAGAAAACAATTGTATGAGGAAAACCTACCTTGATTTTCGGTGACCAAGCAAATGACTGTACAGTAACATCAACCCTTTTAATGAGCATCTGCCTTCTCACTTTATATTCTTGACACATTGCATCATTTATTTTGGTAACTTTATCCTAAAAAACAATATAACTTATTGGTCCTAATAAAGTAACGACAATATATCGACAACCTCAAAACAATTTACAGATGAGTCCAACAAATAGACCGTCTACCATCTCAAAATTTCGTGCCGAAATATATTTACCGGTTAGATTATTAATTCGTCTTTCGCAGGCATTCGGGAATAGTGACAAATATAGTCTGGTTTACATTACCCCAAAAATAAGTTCCGGTTTACATGGACTGCAAGTCTCTAGCTTTAGACTCTCGGCAGGCAGTCCAGAGAAGAGAGAACGGAAGGGAAAAAACGAAAGAAAAAAAACAACAAGGTTCCGATTCCCGTTTTATCTTCCGATTTTCTTAGCTTGATTCCCCCGTAGACCTACTATTGGAAACAAAGTTTGAGTAAGTTTAACAATAAAAGGCGGAAAATTCCGCGCGTAAACCAAAAGAAGATATTCCATTGGTAGAAATTGACATCACAAGACGTGTAAAGTCCATTTCTACCAATGGCATGTTTTCTTTTGGCTTACACGCGGAAGTTTATGTCTAATGGAAATCAACCGTAATGAAACTGTACTGAAGGGTGTTATATTAACGATCTAGTAATGGATCAGACGGGATACCTAGTACGTATACCTGGCTAATAGCTATACCGTCATACTACTTCTTCCACAGACTACGACTCTACTTCTTGTTAGACGCTGTGTTTGTGCAACAGACTAGCGTCCAAACTCACTAGTCTTTGACAGACTATTCTTCAATTTAGGTATGATGTCTGATTTAAAAACACCAACAGCCCTGATTTCACAGCGATATGTGGTTAGGATCACTTTAACAGGTGATACAGCCTGCATAGAGGTATAAGTTGTTTACAATGTAATATTGTTATGAACAAATTACTTGCATAATGAATGATTAGTCTCAGCCTCACTAATAACTACTTATAGATGTGTATGTGAGTGCGAACTTAGTTCAGTTTTCTGTCCGTGGTAAATACGCAGCTTGATTGTTAGTTTCATACTGAAAACTTTGTATAATAAGAGGAAGAGACTAAAGAGACTTAAGAAGAAAAAAAGAATAACATCTACTTTGCTAATTCATACATCCGCATTGCTATTTTACGTTGCTACGGATTCTCAAATATTTCAATATGAGATATGACGTCAAATTAATATAAGTTATATAGTAAATACACACGAAATCATTAATTTGCGAAGAACAGAACTTGTTGCAGAAAAGTAAGTGAATAACGTATTTTGTGTAGAAATAGCCTACTGTTTTGACCTTTCGATTGCAATGGACCAGAAATGTAACTATTGTGGAAGACTTTCTGTACGAATATGTTCTTTTTAATCTCTTAAAAACAATAAAGTATTCTGATACATTTCTCTTCCTTGGAACTTTATAACAATCAAATGAAAACAGCGCGATGAAATGAATTTTTTGCTGCAGGTGTGACCGACCACAATAGGAGTTAGCTTGCTGTTGGGTTGAGTAATCATATTTATATACCAATTCACTTCAGTTGATCGGTATTCATTCCAACCTATCATTAAAATGTTCTCGATGTCTATGGACTATATCTGTAGACAATGTTTATATTAGCAAATATTCTCACGGTGTAGAAAAGCACCGAACACGGTCTAACATATCCCCATATATGGGCTATGTATTGCCATATATGACCATACCCAGAACTTTGAATGACGTTGCTCTAGCGTCTTTACTGCGGACTTTGAACAAGTTTTTGCTCACTGGGTTATGAGACTCATACGAAATTAAAAACAGATTAATTATTCTTATAATAGGAGCTTGTCCTAATAATGTCATTCATTTATCATAATTTCTGCTAAGCGAAATAACACATCAAAAACGTGAAAATACAATTTTCTATTGCTCTCAATATACTGAACCTTCAGTTTTCACTTGTCCTTGACTGCAGAATTTCATTTGGAGATATATTATAATGTTGATGTGTTTTAAAGCTTACTTATTTCTTTTGTATTTTATTTCTACATACAATTAAAACTAGACAACTTCCATCTCTGAAATACATCTTTAAACTACAAGGAGAGGGAGTTAGCTGTTTTCCACCATAATTAACATTATATCGAGATCAAAATGCGTGACGATTAAAACCAAATGATTTAGGGGTGTCGTTTCAATTTATCTCAGATCAGGTATAATTATCTTGATCATTTTGGTCAATGTAGCTTACGATAAGACATCCGCTTGTTCAGCTCGATCGACGCATTCTGAATACCAGTATTACTTCTCACTCCACAAAAACACAAACAAAAAAATATCGAACCTTGTTTAAACGGTAGAGCGTATAGGGTGCAAAAATGAAGATAATGGATTTTTCAAAAGATGTAGTGCATTTACAAATTGGCCAAGATGTTGACTTATGCCAACTATGTGATGTAAAGTATCTAACGGTGATTTGGTAACTCAAATGACGTGACAAAATGACGTCAAATTTATATTGTCTATTTCTTCTTTTTTGTAACATTTTATAAACATCATGGGATGTGCGCAAAGTCAAAGCAAACGATGTGAAATTCTCGGAATGCAAGATGACCACAAAGGAGTTAGTTAGGTTAGTTAGGTTAGTTAGTTAGGTGGCTTATGTAGGCTCGAAACTTTTCGCAACGTTTTTCAAAGAATATGCAAGACGAAGAAATCTAACAGGTAGCTACTACTGGGGAAAAGTCGCAGAACCAGATCTGGACTGGACACGGAACTTAGACTAAAGAAAAATATCCTTTAAGGTCTGTAGATCATTCCCTCCCTGTTGTTCTATTATGGGGAGCCAATAGCTTTCTTTTCAGATCCAACAAAAATACGATGTAAAGAATAAGCTTATGAGGGACAAACTTTAAACATTATTGTTTTTCAAAGATTATGAAAGAAGAAATCTAAGAGGCTCTATTGTGGAAAAGTAGCAAAACATGGCTGGATAGAATACTGTAATCTCAGAGTAAAATAAACAAGGATAACATCGCTTAATGGTCCTAAAAGCATCCTCTGCTTGATTGCATCCTAGTTATTCTATTATGCAGTCCCAATAGCTCTGCTCTTAGATCCAACGAAGAAGATGATGGAAAGAAAGGCTTATGCAAGCTGGAAATTTTTAACTTTTTTAAAAGTAATATAAACTTTTTCGCAACGTTTTTCAAAGAATATGCAAGACAAAGAAATCTAAGAGAGGTCTTAATGGGATAAAGTTGCAGAACTGGGCTGGATACAGCACCGTAATCTCAGAGTAAAATTAACACGGAAAATACCGCTTATGGTCCGAAGACCATCCCCTGCTTCATTGCATTCTTGTTGTTCCATTATGGGCTCCCAATAGCTCTCCTCTTAGATGCAACGAAGAAAGACGGAAATAAGGGCTTGTGCGGGATTTAAACTCTTAAACCTTAAACTTAATTATAAACGGTTCCCATAACGTTCTTTAAGGAAAATGCAAGACGAAAAAAGAGGTCCTATTGGGATAAAGTTACTGAACTGGGCTGGATACAGCACTGTAATTAATAAGGATAATATCGCTTAATGGTCTGAAGACCATTCCCTGCTTGATTGCATCCTTTTGCTGTTCTATTATCAGGTCCCTTCTCATAAATCATACGAAGAAAACGTAGGAAAGAAAGGCTCGTGCGAAAATTAAACTTTTTAATTTTAAATTTGACATAAACCTTTTTCGCAACGTTCTTCAAAGAATATACAATACGAAGAAATCTGAGATGTACTATTGGGATAAAGTCGCAGAACTGGACTGAATACAGTAATAAATCTTTAGCGTTGCGGATAATATCCTTTAAAGTCTGTAGACCATTCCCTGCTTGATTGCATCCTTAGTGTTCTATTATGAGGATCCAATAGCTTTCTTTGAGATTCAACAAAAAAACGATGAAAAGAATTAGCTTATGCGGAACAAACTTTAAACCTTAGTGCTTTTCAAAGAATATGGAAGAAGAAGAAATAAAAGGTCCTATTGTGGTAAAGTTGCAAAACTTGGCTGGATACAGTACTGTAATCTCTAATATAATTAACAAGGATAATATCGCTTAATGGTCTGAAGACCACTTCCTGCTTGATTGCATCCTTGTTGTTCTATTATGGGCTCCCAATAGCTCTGCTCATAGATCCAACGAAGATCCAATTGGATTAAAGTTGCAGAAACGGTCTGGATACAATACAGTAACCTTGGAGTAAAACTAATAAGGATAATATCGCTTAACGGTCTGAAGACCATTGCCTGCTTCACGCACCCTTGTTGTTCTATTAAGGGCTCCCGATAACTCTGCTCATATATCCAAAGAAGACGGAAAGAAAAGCTTATGCAGGATTTTAACTTTTAAACCTTAAATTGAAGGTTAACTTTTCGCAACGTTTTTCAAAGAATATGCAGACGAAGTGATCCTTTTGGGATAAAGTTGCAGAACTGGGCTTGATACAGAAGAGCACTGTAACCTCAGAGCAGAATCAAGTTGTATAATATTTCTTGATGGTCTGACGACCATACCCAGCTTGATTGCTTCCTTGTTGTTCTATTGTGGGGTTGCAATATCTCTGCTCTTAAATCATACAAAAAAGAAAACGGTGGGAAAAGGCTGACATGCGAGAATTTAACTGTCAAACCTTAAATTTGTGGTAACTACATGTATGTAACGTCTTCAAAGAAATCTAAGAGGTCCTATTGGAGTAAAGTTCTGTAACTGTGCTGGATACGTCATTGTAACCTCACAACGAAATTAACAAGGATACTATTGCTTAATGGTCCGAAGACTGTTCTCTGCGTAATTACATCCTTGTCGTTCTATTATGGCATCCCAATAGCTCTGCTCTTAAATCATACGAAGAAGACGAAGGAAAGAATGGTTTATGCGAGAATTTTTCAAAGGATACACAAGACGAAAAAACTGACAGGTCCAATCGGGATAATAACCTCAGAGTAAAACTAACAAGGATAACATCGCTTAATGGCCTGAAGACCAGTGCTTGATTTTTGTTGTTCTATTATGGGCTCCCAATAGCTTTGCTCTTAGATCCAACAAAGAAGAAGATAGAAAGAAAGACCACAGGATTGAAACGTCTAATTCTTAAATTTAGAAGTTTAAGACAAATTTATAGGGATAAATTGTAGAACTGGGCTGGATACCGGACTTTAATCTCAGAGTAAAAATAACAAGGATAATATTGCTTGGGATGGTCCTAAGACCATCCCCATTTTGATTGCATACTTGTTGTTCTATTATGCAGTCCCAACATCTCTGCTCTTAGGTCCATTGCGGATGACGGAAACAAAGACTGATGCAGGCTTTAAACTTTTAAATCTAAAATTTATTATTGTCGCAACGTTATTCAAAGAATGTGCAAGACAAAGAAATCTAAGAGATCCCATTGGGATAAATTTGCTGAACTGGAATGGATGATCCTTTAAGGTCTGGAGACCATTCCCTGCCCTCATTGCTCTATTATGGGGACCCAATAGCTTTCTTTTGAAAAGAATAGCCTATGCAGGATAAACTTTAAACCTTAGTGTTTTTCAAAAAAATGGAAGATGAAGAAGAAGTCTAAGAGGTCCTATTTAGAAAAAGTTGCAAAACTGGGCAGGATACAGCACTGTATTCTCAGAGCAAAATTAACAAGGACAATATTGCTTAATGGCTTGAAGACCAGTCCCTGTTTATATGCACCCTTGTTGTTCAATGATGGTGTCCCAACAGCTTTATCTTGAGATCCAACTAATGAGATGATGAAAAGAATAGGCTTATGTGGGATAAACTTTAAATTTAATGTGATTTTTTTCACTCTGTTGTTGAAAGAACATACATACTAGAGTTTTTAGCAATTACAATGTCATGGTTTAGGTGTCCATGCAATAAAATCTTGAAGAATATGCATTATAAAGATATTTAAAAGGTCTTGTATGGATAAACTGATTTAGATACAGTACTGTAATCTCCTGGTAAAATTAACCAGGATAAAATTGCTTATAGTAAGAATGCTATTGTCAGCCATTATTAAAATGGAATGCTACTTACCCATTGGCTTTCATTCAAAGGTTTTTGAAGTAATGGTTCATTTAAGTAATCGAGTGGGAGCTTTGCTTGCAATTCTTTGATCTAAACATTATAGTAAATTAACATTTTGTAAACTTTGAAAATTTCATATTTGAACTCAATTTCACAATCTTTTTATACATGTGTTTAATACTGGATCATTTATGGTTACATTTCTCTGCATAGTGATGTTGATGACCATTCCAAATTGGGTTTAAAATCAAATAAATTCTATAATTGTTATACCTCTTAATTTAACTTAGCTAAGTGTTGTTAAAGTTAGCCAGATAAAAATACAAGCATGCATAACAGAAAAAGTTATTTCTTGCTTGAATTTGGTTTCCTTATTTGAAATTTAAGCTTTATAATCTGTGCAGAATGACACCGAGTTAAAAACCTGGAATGAAAATGAAACTATTTAGGTTTAGACATCTAGGAATGATATGTAGTGGCAAGGTGTTTCATTTAAAATAAAGTAAAATACTCATACCTTTCTTTCAATATTATTAAACATGAATGCAGTAGTAGTGACATTAGGTATTTGAAGTGATGCAGTTATCTTTTCTATACACTTAGGTACAACACTGTCTTCTAATTCCTATAAAATGATAAAATCAGATATACTGTAATACTACCAAATGCTTTTATTTTTATTTACTTTTTTATAAATGCTATAAATTTTGAGGTAATATATTTCTTTTAATTTCAAGCAAGAAATTCTTTAGAATAACTAGGTCATTTTAATTGTGTGGATTTAAACCGACGTCAATATGATGCCAACACGCCAATGCATTATAATGTCACTTTGACAGCATTTTCTTAATTTTAGAACTTTTGGCATTCATTTAGAATTTTAGCCATATTGGCACCTCATATAGTTGTTGTAAAATATATCCAGAAACTTAGGTACGAAGGACACTCTCTGATGGAAAATAAACCATAATTATATTTCGTCATTTGAAATTTTGAAATTTACATTTTTGGCACTCAAATGTTTCCCGGAAAGCAACTTTACGAAACAGCAAGGTAAATTTATGTTCTCTACAGTAAAGCTCTTTTAAAGGAGCTGCACACTGCTTCGAGCCAATTCAGTTTATCCTGAACCACATAATTAAACATAATCTGTAGAACAGTCTATTTTAAGTTTGTTTTACCAGAGCATAAATTTACTGACCAAAGTTATTTGTGCTGAAATGGCTGCATTCTCACCAAGAAAGTTGAAAACCAGTTACATCAATGATTGTTAGATATCATACAGAATTTAGTTCTGTATAACAATAATCATTTATTAAAGTATATCTAAACTAATTTGAGTAGTAGTAGATATTGCTCGTAAATGAATTACAATCACGTACATTAAAGTTCTTGCCATGTATATTTTCATGGAATAAAAGGTGCTCTATTATGGAGAAGCAATTTTTAAGTGAGTTACAGTCCATTATTACCTGTAGTCTGTATCTATATCCTCAAACTGTTATGCCACTAATAGGGTTTGTGAAATATACAGCGAATATCAACAACAAAAGAAAGAAGAAGCAAACGAAACAAACAAAGACAAACATTAAATAAGTGTTGGCTTTTGTGGTTGTTGATATTACAGGGACTATTTTAACAAGTATATAGCGAATATAAAATTTGACGCTGATTTAAAATTAAATCCCTGAAACTTCGTTAATTCTATTTCTCAAACTACTGTTTTACCTTTGCATTTATCAATAAAGTGATCTGGTTATGTAAGCATTATGCTGTAACTTTATGTTACCCAACAGCTTGCCTGTTTTTATTTAATGGGGGTGACGCAAAAATCAAAAAATCAAAGATCGGTGCACAGCTCCTTTAAGATAGCATCACACCTTTTCGGTACACTAGATCAAAAACATAATTGGGACACTTTTTGCCCAATATTCAGTCCCGAGTTACAAAATAGAAGAATACCAACACGAATCATGTTACCAAATTTCAATAATAGAAGCATTTCAGTGACTTGGTTCAATATAAAAAATGGGCCGCAATCACCCCCAATGTGAAAAAGTTATAGAAATAATGTGAAAAAGTTATAGAAATAACCCATAAATTTCATCAACCTTTAAATATTCATAGAGTTAGAAATCACAACATAGAGCACTGTGTAGGTGTACAATTTCATATTGTGTGATGTCAATTTCTACCAATGGAATGTCTATAATTTCTTTTTATGTGTGTGCATTTTCTGTCCTGTGGAAGATTTTCTGAAGTGAAAAACGACCTTATGGAACTACTAATAAATTTATATTTGGAGTTCTGTTGGGTGGTATGAAGAATGAATCTCACCATCACATCACCAGTACTAGTTTTAATATTGGCTGTAGAAATATTGCTACTGTTCATTCGACAAGCTTGCAATTCTGTGAGTAGGAAATCTAAATGTAATAAACAAAAGCACATAGATGCTAAAGGAAGAATATTTTGATTTTGCAGTAGGTTAGAATCTCATCCATTGTAAGCATATACACTGGAAATAATATCTTAGTGCAACATATGAGGTAGTCTCAAAACATTGCGCTCTTTACAACCTGATCAAAAGTATTCCTAATCTGCTCTTTCTGCCGCCATTATCCCACTATATTTTTTTACTTGATAGAAAAAAGTACCAGGTGTGTGAGATAACTATTTGATACTTAGCATTATAAAATATTGAAACTTAAATTCAGTCTCATTGTTCGAAATAAGAGCAAAATAATCGCTGTGAAGGAGACAGTGAAGCCTGAAGCTATGCTCAAAAATCGCTCTTCCACAGTGATTATTTCCAATTATTTCGAATGCTGAGTATAAGACATAACTTTTTACTTAACAAAAAAAATATTACTTACCAAGTAAAAACATTCTTCCTGTTGCAGTATCCAATCCAGTAACCTGTAAAATATCACCATAAGGAAAACCTGAAAGATATTACAAATGATGATGGAGAGGTTTACTAGATGTAAATAGAGACCAGATAGCCACGGCATAAAACTCTACGCACAGTATAACATAAGAAACTAAACAGGAATCAATACTAAATATTTTTAACCCTAATTTACCTAGGAAATTTTGGCAGACCCCTGGGTGGGGCAAATAAGACTGGTAAAGACTTTCTGTTGATTCATTCTGATAAGTAAAACAAATCTTTCTAAGTTTCAAGGATTAGTATCCTGTCCATCAAAATCGGGTAGAAAATTGAGGTCAAAAACCCGAAAATTTAGAAATTATTGAGGAAATCGGAAAGTCAGGGGAAAAGGTAAAAAATTTAAAAATAAGATATTATATTTTTGGTATGTCAGCTTTTTAGGTGGGAAATACCAGGAATTCTAGAGGTTACTCAGGCATAAGAAGAATGAATTGAACAATTGACCGGAAATTAGATCAACTAATGTTAAATAAGATAAAATTCAGACATGCAAAATACTACGTAGTGTGGAAAAAAAGTTATTTTCATGGAGCAAAATAGAGTTAAAAGCCTTACCAAGTTCTCGGACAAAACCTTTTATGTCAATAGCAAATGTATCAGCATCATCTAAATAAAAATATAACAAATCCAAAGTTCTTAAAACAGTTCGTCAAAATAAGCATGTTATTAATTTGTTATTTCAATTGAGAAAACAATCAATTATACTATACCTATATTGTTGACTAAGAACGCAATTTACTAAGGGACCATCTCCAAATTTTTTTTCTGAGAAGAGTACTGAATCAACAATCTTGCAATGGATTGGTTTCTTCGTACCAAAAAGCTTGTTGACTTAACACTCTTCATTGTAAATTTTTTTCTCTCAAATTTATTGAATCTGACCTCTTTAAGGCTGCTAAAATATCTGTTTTTTGAAACAAATTTTGGAGATGGTTCCTAAGAAAAATAAAATAATCAAAGGTACGGTATTTAACATAACCCACCAAATCAAGTGAAAATTAAACTTAACACATAAAATATGATTTGTATACACACAATATACAGTGTTTGAAATATGTGCCGCCACTGCAAAGTGATAGCAATAGCCCATCCAAACTTAGCTTGGTGGGGAATGATTAATCAAAGGTACGTTATTGAAAGTAGTCCACCAAACCAAGTGAAAATTAAACCTAAGCACATAAAATATGATTTACATCCACACATTATCAAGGTAAATTTATATTAAGCCACTGTGGAGGAGAGTAGTGAAATTTCATATCAAGGATAAACACCCAAATTTTAAATGGCATTAGTTGACAAAGTTTTAGGTCATATCAACAATTGGAACACCTTTATCAAGGTAAAATTATATCAAAGCACTGTGGAGGAGAGTAGTGAAATTTCGTATATCATAACCTGAAGCAATGCTCCTCCACAGTAGATATGAATTGCACACACACATTATACAATATCATAGTATTATGTAAAATTAAAATAGAGAATACACCTATGTTATAGTAATAGTTGTGCTAAAGACTTAGTATGTTACATAGTATAAGCTACTCAGGCTATTATGTATAGTATAGGCTTTGATCCTACCATACTATTGTATAGATATGCATATTATGTATGTATGTGTATGTATGCATCTATGTATATAGTAGTACTATAGACATAATAGAAACCATTGG
>JAULBZ010007067.1:0-11821 GCA_032360805.1 Neoturris breviconis | reverse complement strand
AAAATTATTGAATTTTACTTTTTTAAAGCTGCTAAGATATCTGCTTTTGGTAACGAATTTTGGAGATGGCTCCTAATAAAAGTTTTATAAATAATTAAATTTCTGAGAAGCAAAGAAAAGTGGTCTTTTTGGCTAACTTTGTACGCCCTTACTTGCTAATTAAACTACCATATAAATAATGCAGAAATGTTATGTCTGAAAAGATAATGTTTAAAATTATTACTTTTTGTGCAGTTAGTCTAAATTCTTGTTGCCGTTGTCCCTGGGTCTCATATTCGATGTCTATGGTTCTTTCCTAGGGAGGAAGTCTGCATTTTTTGCCATTGCCACAGATTTATTCATTAGCAGTGATGTAACTTTCTCTTTTTTTTCTTTTTTCTTTAAATCATTCCCCCTCTCAAAGATAAGGCCACTTCTAGGAGAGGGAGTACTTTTTCATCCTCTCCAGATCTTAATTATTCACAATAATGGGTGACACAACCATCAACCTTCCTATTGCCCCCGAAACATGACCGCAACTACTATACGGGGGAAGAGGTAGGCAGCAGTACCACCAAGGGTGTGGCTCAAAATTTTCACCTAAGGGTGGTATTGAACCAGGAACCTTCCGATCATAGCTCCACTGCTTAACCACTGAGTCGTTATTGCTATATCCTCTTGTAACTGCCTTTGATTCTATTGCAGCATTGCCTTTGCTGGCCTTATAACATTGCTTGCAAACAGAGCGTTCATGTTTCACAAACTTTAAATACTGGTTATTCTTGATTGTAAGAGAATAAATAAATAAATTTACATGTTTTTGCAAGTGACATCTTTGTGTCTTTAATATTTTTAGACCTTTTTGGGATGATACTACTTCACCTGAAGAACTGAAATTGAGTGAAAGAGATTCTTTCTTAAATTGGAGACGGAGCTTGGCAATGTAAGTACTCTCATGTTTTGGTTCCAGGGCTCGAAAATATTTTGAAAAATCTCTCCTCCACAGTGATGACCGGCAGTTATTTCGAGCCCTGTAGTTCATTTTTGGTGCACAGGATCATTTCTAGTGTTAGCGGAACAAAGCTCTTTATTACTTATTATTAATTCAATTACAAAGCTTAAAGTTATGCTCAGACATTGATCACCTCATTGATTTTGCTTATAGCACTAGTTTTAAATTTTGTGTTGAACTGATGCCGCCATAACATGACTAAACAAATAATGTCACTATGTCTAGATTTACTTGTTTGAATATAGTGCTTTTCCCAATTTTAGTCCATTAATATCTTGAATGGATACACTCCTTCCCTAGGTGTACACTGAAAACTGTACTCAAAAAATACTTCTCCATAGGTGATGTCTGACCGTTATATTGAGGCTTGTTTTACTATATCTATATTTACTAGGCTGCAACAAGAAAACGATCTTCTGTTAACTCCTTTTGAAAAGAATTTGGATGTTTGGAGACAGCTTTGGAGAGTAATTGAAAGAAGGTGAGTGTTATCAGTTTAGTTTTGAAATTAGGCAAAATAATGGAAATAAGTCAATAGTCTTGTGTGGAGGAGTGACTTTTGAGCATTAAACTATTCTCGAATTGTTCGCCTCCACAGTGATTATTTTTTTACTCTTATTGCGACCACTGTTTTTTTTATAATGAAACTGCTAATCATTTGTAAATTTATTGACAACCATAACTGCCGGACATCTCCTTTAGTGGAGTTATTTTTAGTATAGTTTTTGGCTTTGCAACTGAAAACTATACTCCAAAAACACTTCTCCACAGGTGATGTCCAGCAGTTATATCAAGATTTGATTGATATATCACCCAGTACTCAAAATAAGATAAGTAATCACGTGGAGGTAACTATACCTAGGATTGTCTGGCAGACTTGCAATACCATAATACTTTGATTAAACATCCCCTTCTTTTAATGTACCCCCTCTTTTAAATCCGCTCTTTTGCATCAAAACTTTCTTAAACGCCGGCCCCATTAAATAACATCCTCCCCCCCAGAGAAGTTGGAAAAGACTAGTTAAACGATGTTTTTTTTGTCTTACTTTGTTGTTCCTATTAAAAATAATATATTACTCATTGATAACAGTATAACACTTGTTACTAGCTATGCCAAGGATTGTCTGGCAAACTTATACCGTAATACTTTGATTAAACACTCCCTTCTTTAAAGGCACCCTGCTCTTAAGCGCTCTCTTTCACATTACAACTATTAATAAGCGCCCCTTCTTTTAAACACTCCCTTCAAATCAACACCCTTCTCCCCAGAAGTAGGATGAACTTGATAAACGTTGTTTTTTATCTGTACTTGGTAATATCTGATCAATATAGAGGTACTTTGAAGCTCAAATGTCACTCCTACACAGTGATTATTTTCTCTTATTTCGTCCACTAAATATATGACATTGTTGATTTTAGTGATGTTATTTGTCAAATCGTTGATGCGAGAAATCCTCTTTTATACAAGTGTGATGACTTGGTAAGTTTATGCATATTACGGTTAACATTTGAGGACATCATTGAGAACAACAAGTGTTCTGTTAAGCTGAGGTCTTTATAAAGAGAATCTTTAAACATGACCTTGAACAAGCATCCTTGTTAGTTATTTCTAGCACCCCAATTGATTCTATTATTAAATAATATATAACTATAGTCAGCCCCTTCACATGAAATTTGCAAATATACCTGCAATGTTTCTATTTTCTGATGATTTGTTATGCACTTCATCTTTAAGGGAAATCGCATGAAACCTGCAACATTTGATAGCATAGAGTGTGTTTATAATACTGGGTTTGTGGCTCTATAACAACACCACTGGGTTATAGTTGGTTCTTGATGGTGAATCTGCAGTGCTCAAATTGAGAAAACAAATCACTCCTTCACAGTGCTTATATGCCCTTATGTCAATCACTTATCAAATCGAAATAAGCTTATATTTTATAGCTCCTTTTGTTTGTTTTGTTTGTGAGTTATACTTAGGCATGGGAGTTATTCTATTTTCCCTCTTGTAATGTCTGGCCTAGTCGTCAGTAAACATGTCTCAATATGCTGTTGGTTATTCTAAATGTGGAATGAGATAAGAACAGGTTATTATATTTCACTTGTTCTTATTATATATCGCTCAGAATAAGAATAAGGACTGTGGAGGAGTAATATTTTAGTCAGAACTCCAGTTTTGTGACCTAACGTATGTTAAAAAATTGCTGCTCCACTCGGATTATTTATTGTTATTTTAAAAAATTGCTGCTCCACTCGGATTATTTATTGTTATTTCAAGAAGTGAAAACAGGAATTTAAATCAATACCCTAAAACTGTGTTCTTTCAGGAGGTTTACGTAAAGGAAGTTAATGTACTTAAAGATTTATTTGTTTTGATTAATAAAGCAGATTACCTGTCAGAAAAACAAAGGTATATTTGAGCCTAAATTTTACTGCTGGATATCTCCTGTGTAGGAATGTTTTTTGAAGTATAATGTTTTAACCATTCCGCAGGTGATGTCTCGCATTTATGCAGGCATGATTATTATTTTGCTGAGATTAGCATCTTTTTGCAGTGTTTAAAATAAGAGCGAATAATCACTGTAGAGGATTGTTTTTGAGCATTACGTCAGGTTAGAAAGCCTGAAGCAATGCTCAAAACTCCTCCACAGTGATTATTTGCTCTTATTTCGAACACTGGTTTTGATTAAAATATTTCAGAGAAGAAGGGACAATCTCATATTTTTTTTGGTAGATTTAAAAAAAATAATTTCGACAGAGAAAGGTGCTATATTAACAAGCTTGCACTGGATTGATTTCTTTAGTATGAAGAAACCAACCCATTGCAGGATCGTTGACTCAGTACTCTTCTTCTCTGTAAATTATGTTTGAGATGGGCTCTATGTAATTTTACATCTGCAGGGAGGATGTGATGTCAATGAAATTCCGATAAGTCAGTTTCCGTTGATTAAGCATATTTTGACCTCTGTGTTAAAGTATCTTCAATCAAATCACATACCTCAAAATGAAATAATGTGTATTGTGACGTATTAAACGGGCTACATTCTTATCATATCATATTTGAATTGAATTGGATCATAGGACAGGTGGATGGAAGAAAAGTTTTGTTATATGTTCAATGCTTGTTCCAAATGCCTCTAGAAACACCTCTAGATTTGGAGGCGAATTGGTAAACATGCATACATTTTCAATTTTAACTCATTTGCAGTCACTATTACATTAGCCTAAGTAAAATACACATTCATTTAAAAAACAATGAGCTTTTTGCCTGCCAGATGAAGTTCGGATGGAGTGTTGCTGTCATGATGTGGCAGCGGTGGTGGACTTGCAAAATATTTTTTTTAAAGTGGAGATTTATTTGAAAATTGATTTCTGTGATGTTTTGAGCACATTTGTATGATAATAAAAAACAACATTGAAAAAATTGTTCTAGCATCTTTACTGTGGACTTTGAACAAGTCTTTGTTTCATTTCTAAATTATATAATATGATAGAAACCATCTTTTATTATATTTTTTAATTCTTCCACAATAAAATGTTTGGATGGGTTATATTACTATCACTTTGTGGCAGCAACAATCCACTTTTCGTAATACACCATGTTCCAGAAGTGCTACCAGTTTGGCACTAGCATGCAAGTTATTTAATATTTGAATTGAATGTTTTAATTTTATATGTTTTGTTTCTTCAAACACCAGAAGCATATGACTTATCATGAATGCTATTTCACTTGATTTCATTTCTTTTGTAGATACAAAAATATTCATGTGCTATAACCTTTATTTTATTTTGTAACATAGATCATATTGGGCTGAATACTTTACTGAACGAAAAATTAAAGTCATATTTTGGTCCGCACTAGATGAAACTGCTAAATATGAGGTTTGTTTTATCTGTGTTTATATTTTGTAAGCTATTCGGTTTTCACCATTGTCAATAAGTTGACGACAGTTTAAAATTGAAGAGCTTCATACATAATGTACTTTATTTTTCACATTTAAAAGTCATGATTCAAACTTATTTTGATTTTTGTCACTCTTTTGGTATTTGTAAACAATTGAAAGATTGGCGGCAAAATTAGTCAACAATGGCACAATGGATTTGTTTCTTGATACCGACAAAACCAATCCATTTTAAGCTCATTGACAGAAAACCGTCTGTGGTTTTATTTTTGTTGAAGTTGTTAATAAATGTTTTCTGTGAAGTTGCAAATATAACAGTGTTTAAAAGAAGATCAAATAATCATATGAAAATGCTTGGTGCTCTTTGTAATGAAGTTTTATATGACTTGTTCTATAGGAAATGGAATTGCTTAAAAAGAAGAATTTAACTGATGACATCCATAGTTTAAAACTTTCTGATTCAGAAGAAGAAGAAGAAGAAGAAAAGAAACTAAAAGATAGTAACGTAACACCAGTTGGTGTTGATGAAAACAAAATAAATACAGATATTGATGATCATAAACATAGTGAACAAGATGAGGAACTTATAAATGAAAATCTACATTGTGGCTGTCCGAAAGTTGATCATACGAGCTCAGCCGAGTTTCGATCTCAGGAGGGGCATAAGAACACAACTGACTTAGTTACGAGAGATGGTCTTATACAGTTTTTTAAGTCATTTCATAAAATAGATCCTAATGACGGAAGAGACTATGTAACAATTGGATTGGTGAGTTTTTTGAAATAAAATAGTTATCATTTTTGATGCTGTTCATGATTTGTGAATATGATATCAAATACAAAATGTGGCCGTATTCGATCAAAATGGAACAGAAGGGTGTTACACCAACGAGCTTGCAATATATTGGTTTCTGTACTACGAATAAACCAATCCATTGTAAAATTATTGATTCAATAATCTGTTGTTTAAATTTTATTCTTACATGGCCCCCAAATTTCACTGAGATTGAAGGTAACAATTTCATCATTAGGTTGGTTATCCAAATGTTGGTAAAAGTTCCACTATAAATGCACTGATGCAAGAAAAGAAAACAGCAGTATCAGCAACTCCTGGCAAGACGAAACATTTTCAGGTGCATTATAAATCTATATTCTGTAAATTCAAGGATGTTTTGATTTGTAAAAAAAATCTGCCATTATTGTCTTTTGTCATTTAGGGTTGTTTCATTCAGTATTTCTAGCTACTGTCTCTCCTTCTTTATTATAGATTTTCTGTCTGGGGCAGGATCCATTGAATATTATTAATAATTAAAGTGCAAATAATCTATCAAGGGTCAATCTTATTTTTATTACACATTTTATTTTAAAAAAGGATCTCAATCTTGGTTTTTACTTCCTAAAAAATGACAATAAGAAAGTCCCCGAAAAAAACCCTACTCACTTTATTTCACATAACACATGAAGTAATTCGATGATTATTCCGAACTTAATAATTTCTGATACTGCAAACCGAGAGCATCTCTACGCAACAAAATATTAAGAATTGACATTGGAGACTATTTACAACTATCATCAACTATCTTAACTCCTGTATTTCCTCTACTAAATCTTCGAGGTTCGAGAGGAAGAAGGAGGCTACATAAAGGCATAAAGTGGTTGAATAAATGGAGAGGAAAAATAGAGTATTGCTAAGTATTGCTCACATGGAAGTTTTCAGTGAGTTTGATTCATATAAAACATATCACACAAATATACAAGCTCCTCTTTTAAGACAAAGTTGATTTAAACTGTGTTGATGATGTGGGGGAAGGAAATGGATAAATAAATGGCAGTGGCTGAATAAATTTTACAATTCCAACAAGAGGAAAGAGCAAAAAAAAGCGGAATTATGGATTTATTTTATAGCTTTTATATCAATAATTAAAGAAATTGAATATCCTTTTAAATAATTTCTAAACATTGTATCTTACTCATATTCTGAATGATGGTGAATTCTAATCAGTTTTTATTCCTTTTCGGTGGTTGAAAAAAGAATAAATAATCCCTGTGGATGAGAGAATTTTGAGCATAGCTCCAGTCTAAGCTATGCTCAAAAATCACTCCTCCACAGTGATTATTTGCTCTTATTTCGACCATTTTAAAAAATGCAGTCGTTATATTATTAAATTTATTAACTTCAAAAACCAATAAATGTTATATATTTTTAGACTTTATTCTATGATGATAATCTATGCTTATGTGATTGTCCTGGTCTTGTTTTCCCAATGTTCATTGCAACTAAAGCAGATATGGTCTTGAATGGTATTTTACCAATTGATCAGTTACGCGATTATATCGCCCCATCTACTGTTGTATCTTTTTCAAATATATGTATGATGGTAAATCTAATTGTTATGATTTTCTTATAAAGTGTTTCTATTGCCAAAAATTAGGCACCATCTCTTTACTGCAGACTTTGAACAAGCAATTCTTCAGTAAGTTTTTAAGCAACTAAATTTGACCAAATTCAACAAAACTGAAACTATACAGAAGCATGCGTTAATGATCTATCTTGCAATGGATTGGTTTCTTCAGTTCAAAGAAACCAATCAATTTCAAGGTTGGTGACTCAGACTCTTCTCTGTAAATGTTACTAAGCCTGAATATAACTGCCGGACATCACCTGTGGAGGTGTTTTTTTTTTTAGTATAGTGTTTAGCTTAAAAGCTGAATACTATACTCAAAAAACACTGCCTCACAGGTGATGTCTAGGCGTTATATTCAGGCTTATTTACAGTTCTTTACTGCAGTAGATTTCTTACTTGATTTCCAAAAGGTGGCACAATGACTACAAAAGCCGAAAGTGGAAATCTAGTGCCTAGTGGAAATCAACCATAACGAACTACAGTTGGTTAAGATGTGGAGAAAGGTGTATTATGTTTCCAATTGATTGGTTTCTTATTTGAAACTGTTGAATCAGCACTCTTCTCTGCAGATACTAAAGTTGATAGGATCCCTTTAATATAACGCTGTTTATCTTGTTGCCTTATAGTCTAACGTGTAGCTACAATTTGTATGTATACATTTTAACCGCTCTAATTACGCATATGTGTAAATAAAGGAGATTTGAATAATTCTTTAATTTTGGCTTGCAGTGTTCGAAAAATAAGAGCAAATAATTTACTGTGTGCGAGTAATTTTTCAGCATAGCTTTAGGCTCCTGAAGCAGTGCTGAAAAATCACTCATTCACAGTGATTGTTTGCCCTTGTTTCGGGCACTGGCTCGGATTGTATCTTTGATTTCGTTAATTTCAATTTTCGATTTGTTAATATGTATAGTCAGTTGTAGACATTGTTGTTTGCTGTGATTACTGATACTATTTCACCTTAACTACAAATGGTTACAGCTGGCAGAATTGATTCCTCGTAAAATTATCGAAAATACGTATGGTATAAATATAGCCAAACCAAAGGAAGGTGAAGACCCTAACAGACATCCAACTGCTGAAGAAATGCTCTCAAGTTATGCTAGTAAGTGTCCTGCTGAATCATATCCTTTTTTAAAATTTATTTATTATTTTGTAATGAACCTATGCTTACTGTTTTGATTATTCTGGATTGAGAAATATGATGCATTTCGAGCATATGACCTCTGTATATTCCACACTACAGTACTCCATGACGTTCAATTTGGCAGGCTTCTTTCATGATTGTGCAAACAAGTTGATTAACAATATCAACAACACTCTGTTAAGACACTTTTCTGTAGAGTCTCAACGATTTTACTTATAGGTATGAGAGGTTACATGACAGCACATGGTATGCCTGATTGTCCAAGAGCTTCAAGATATATGCTAAAAGATCTAATAAAGGTATGTTAAATAGGAAGGAGAGTGTTTTGTCAGCAATCTTGATATTGCCTGCCTTTACCTTGAGAAAAACCAATCAGTTGCTGGATTGTTGACTCTTTCGCAGAGTTCCTTTCCTATTACTATATACGACCCCGTATAGGTATACGCAACATCACAAAAACATTTAATCTTGAATTAGAGTAAGTGTACGTGTTTGATTGTTTAGTTGATTGATTTCTTTATAATGACAACATGCTGCAAATTTTTATTTGTTTGTAATGATATTCTTTGCTACCAGTAAATTATTAGCTCTCATTCGGGATCTCACGTCAAAAGCTGCTAAAATATCTGTTTTTGAAATTAATTTTGGAGATGGTTCCTAAGTATATACAATTGTTTTCTTAGGGAAAATTATTATATTGCCATTCTCCTCCTACTGTGACAGATGAAGACTATGAACCATGCACGATGAATGATAAGGCTTTAGAGAAGTTCATGGCCAAAGAGGAAAAAGAAACAAAGAAGATTTTGAAAGGGACGCAAGTTAGTCTTCTCTACATACTTTATATCTGTAATCAGATAATAAAAATGACGCTCACAATGTTTCGGGTGTTCAAACACCAATTATCAAGTTAACCTTTTAAAAACTTGATATAGATATAGTTTTATAGTTTAACTAGTGTTACTCATCCTCTTGAAACCTCAAAGAGGTCATCCTTATTCAACAAGTTGAGAAGCAAGGTGACGTGATCTTTCATTTAAGCACTTTAGGCACATAATAAGATTCTTTTGAACCCACTGCTGAGGATAGGAAAGATGAAGGAAACCTCACCGTATCAACCAATTGTTGTCACACAGCTATATATGTACTTATGTATGTATGTACGTATGTATCTAACTCATTGTGCTTTATATCACAGTTGGTTCAAACCTCACTAAGTTATTATTGACTTTCTACTCTGTGAATTTTATTTTTTAGACTCTTCCTTAGGTTAGAGTTTGCTTAGCTAAAATATCACATTAAATATCAAGTAAAATTATAATAGATCCAATATTGAGTATCTCTAATCTTTTCCTTGCAAATCAAGAGAGACCTACTGCTTATCTTTTAAATCAAATCTCTTTTGACTTCGATTTAGGGAGAACAGTATGGACTAGTATAATCAAGCCATTCATAATGTTTTTCTATTGTTATTCTTATATTATATATTATAGAATAAAGCAGTACATACAAGCCGCATTGATTCTGAGTTCTTTGCAGAGGTAAGTTTGCAAAACATTATCAATGTTAGACTGAAACTAGACGCATCTTTGTGTGAACAATGTAGGTGGAAATCCGCCCTCCCCCTCCCATATTCTATTTGTTACTTTTGATTGGAATGTACTATGAAGCCGAATTTATCAGGAATTTTGTTTTACTCCTTTATACAACTTTTCCAATCATTGTTTTTCCTAAAATCGATCCTAATCTCTTTTGACCGCGCCCTTTTTGAATTTAATAAATTTTGTTAAAAAAAATAGTGACGTTACAAAAAATGTTGTCATCAAAATATTTTTGGACCAAATATTTTATTACAGGTGGTACTAATATCATGCCAAGTTTCATGGTGTAATACCAATGCAATCCTGAGATCTTTAGGGGAGGCAGAATCTGCTCCCCTTAGTGTTGAGGAGACCTTAAAAAACCTAGTGTTAATACGGTTAAAATAATGATCAGCTTTCCATAATGGCACTCCTGGTATCCCTGATTATGGATATAGCCTACAGTAGCGACTACATTTCACGATAATGAAACTTTCACCAGTTTTTTATCATCGTGAAAGAAATCTGCTGACATCATTAATATTGATGATAACCTTGATGACGTCATAACTTTGAACATACGGACTAATGAAGTTATTTCCATAAAATTATAACTATGAAAGATAATCAATTGTCTTTCAGAATCTGAAAATGGAATTAAAAAAATATTTTCTCAATCAAAAGGTTCAAAATATTTAAACTTTTTGCCAACATCAGCAAAAAGGTTGTGTGACTAGTACCTGGTAGAAATAGAAATACTTGCGCAAAATATTGCGTAGGAGTTTTATGTTACAAGCACTAGTAATTCTTTAGATATAATAGGGGAAGGATTTCTCTGCCCGTCCTTTATAGGGTTACCAATAGGCCTAGCCTTTTTTATGGTTTAAGTAAACTATTTTTTGGATTGTCAACAGTATGCTGCACTCAGGTGCTAGACCGCTAGATTACTCATTTAAAGTAATGCGGTAATTGCAATTATTAATTTATGATTATTGTTTCCTTCATAGAAACAACCAAGTGTGCATTATAGAGCACCAGCTGGAAGTTCACAACACAGAAATTTAACAGGAAATGAAGAATATATTGTTGACAAACCATGGAAGAAACATGGCAATCGAAACAAAAAAGAGAAGCTCAGACGAATATATGATAACCAATGATTTAATTGTATTCTCACATGAGTAGAGCTGGTTCTCTCCATCTGATGGTTTAAATTTTATCCGAATGATACAATTCACTGTACTTCAAGGTTGTAACACAAATATTAAAAGTTGAAATATAGATGGAACTATCAAAATTAAACCAGATGACTCTAGTAGTACCCCAGAAGAACATATGTATGATGAAGAAATAAACATTTTTATAATCCAGCCAATAATCATTTCAGAAACACCATTATAATTAGGGTTGTATAGATTGATAGTATTTTCCCACATGAACTGCTGATTCAATGCATTCTATGTGTACGTTTTTAATTAGTCAATATTACTCTCTGTAAAAGGCTGTATTGTCAGCATGCTTACAGTGGAAACAAACTGTTATCACAACAGTATTATTGACTATTTATCGACTTATATTTGAAATTCTCCATAGCAGTTGATCAGATTATGTTGGATTATATCTATGTATAAAATTATTAAATCTTTGTTATTTTTTTAAATATATATGCTGCCTGTCAATATTGTCATGTTATAAGGCTATGTTCATTTATAGTAACAATCTGAGGTTCGGAAATCCCGAGTTAAGAAAACCGAGTTACGGGCCCGAGTTACGAATATGACGTCATAACCCGAGTT
>JAULBZ010007066.1:0-11822 GCA_032360805.1 Neoturris breviconis | reverse complement strand
CGTGTTAGTTCTTGCTCTTGTAATTGCCATTCCAAATTTTCTATCTTCTTTCATGTACTTTTTTGCTATTCCTGGTGCTATTCCATTTATGTTCATATATCCTGTAACTATTTCTAATGTGTTATCTAGGTATATCTTGCAGAAAAAAGTAAAAAAGGTACCCTCATCACCTTACTTTTTTTTTATTTTGCCAAAACAGAACAGTTTACTTCATCAAACAAGAGTAAGTTCAGTACAAGTTACAGCTGATTGGAATATTCGGAATTTTGGTAATTTTTGTGCTATTCGGAAGGTCATGTCTGCTATTTCCGTAAATGAAAAAGCAGTGTAGGAGAGTGGGATCCAACACAAATGGGTTTATACTAAAAAACATTTACAAAAATTGGTAATGGCTGAAGGAGGAGGAGGGAGGGCGGGTTCGACGCTAACAGCCAATTGGCTGCTAAGCGGGACAAAACCTAATTGTCGATGGTCCTAAAAAAATAAAAAAGACGAGGGTGCCAATGCCCCGGAAAGTCCCAGAATTTTACCGCGACTCTCCGAAATTTTCCGTGACTTTTTTCTAATTAAATTTCTAATTTAGGCCCGGAAAGTTTTGGATAAACCCGATATTTTGTCCGGGTCATCTCTGGGCTATTTTTTCGGGACACTTGGGTGTCTATTTAATTACCAACTAAAATAATTAATCAGTACGAAGGTGCCAACATCCTGGAAATGTCAGTTTTTTGATCCCATCACATCAATGTTCGTCGCTGCGGTATTTTAATGTTTAGATCGCATTTTCATGTCGATTGTTGTGTCAATACACACGATCTGATGTCCGTCAGCGATACACGTCAAGTCCGTGGAAAGAACAGTGTGCGTCAAAGGCAACATCGTTTCCAGGGCTTCTTGCCTTTTCGAAAGAAGCCCTGGAAACGAGGTCAAAAGTTCACAAATTGAAAAAGTCAAGAAGCCCCGGGTGCGAGATGGACTATCTCCTTTCAATTTTTGCGCCCGACTTCAATCCCAGCGCTTAACGAGGGGCGCAAGCAATAGAAGGTAAAAACCTTAACTTAAAAAGATATTAAATTTTGCAAGTCGATAAAAAGAGTTATATTTCGTGGGTTTCACAAAAGTTCATAAAAATGAACTTGAAAATGAAAATGAGGTACCATTATGGTATCTTAGATTGAATTACAAAAACAGGGACTAACCGAGCCCCTGGCGCTCTGAGAAATGGAAAGGCCCTTATGGGATAGCGCAAAGCGCTTTCCGTGTACGGCATTTACTCAATTACGATTAGTTAACTTAGTTCCGTTTTTGCTTATGACTCTCTAACCTGGGGTCTACAATCGAAATAAGGGTTCGCAATTTGCGATCCGTTTTTAACTTTCTGCGAACCAATATTTAATGAAAATTGCAAATCAGCATATCTTTAGGCACCGTGAAAAATAAATTTATGTCAACCAAAGAATGCATTAACTTCTTCAAATAGGCACAAACTTAGCCAGGAGACCCAAAACAACTTGCGCTCTTTAAATAAATGCTCTTTTCTCCATTGCAGATGTTTTGGTTTTTTAAAGATTATCCAGTTGCAATTGTAAGAAGTTTGTGGAGGAGTGTGTAGCAAACCAAATCGAACATAACAAAATATTGTACGAACAGCTGTTCAATTCATTACGTTTTCTTTTTCTTTTATACCGTGGCACCGTTATTGCATTTCTAAGCTGTTCCCAGGCAACCCCTCTGCCTCTTTATAAAAACATTTGAATCAATCAAATTTGAATCAAACATTTATCACCCGCGTGCATAACTTTTCATAAACTGACTGGCTGGCGGATAAACTTTAGCTAGCATCGCCATCTCTGATGAAATAGGTAGCTAGCTGATCTACGTGTCAAGGAATAGGTACACTAGCTACCTTAATTATTGGAAGAAACAATTGACTAGCTAAGTTGCTATATATAAATAGACTATATATATAAAGATGGGATGGCTCCCAGAAAACCAAAGAAAAAAATGCTAAGAAGGCGCGCAGTTACTACCGCCATTTTTCTTTTTTGTTTACAACGGCTTCGTGTGACAAAATCACTAAATTACAGCTTGGTAAACCACTTCTTCTTTGTGGTGTATGAACTTCATCACTACACACAGTCACAACAAAGTTGTGACTTCGCTTGGACCGGAGCCACAAGAAATATGTTATAAGTGTTCTCTCGTGTTCTTTGATGATGACATAGATGTTGACGAATCCAACCTTACCTACGGCTGTTGACCTTTCTATTGAGTCACATACCAGAATAAAAGCAGCCACAGGGAGAGGCCGGAGAGGTGTTCTCTGATCGGTGTTCATTTAGAAACGCTGTGTTTCTTAATTTGCTGACAATATTTTTTTTATTATTATTTTCTCTAATACATTTCCTCTTACGCGAAAATAAATCCAATAAAAATAAAGTATCGACAGTAATGACAGTGCGCGAAAGTTAATCCCCACGCAATATTTTACGATATGTGTGCGCGAAATCCTATTTTATCCTAATTTATAAATTTTTTCTCTGAAAACAAATTAATTTTATTACAGGACAATTACTTATCGTAAATAGAATTTAAAAAGACATTTATAATGAAACATTTCCGTTCAACAGAAATAATTAAATGATTAACAGCTCTGCCAAGTTTTTCCTCTTTAATTACGCTGTCGTCATGGATAGGTCTGGCTATCATTATCACGCCACATTTCTAAAGGTGGATTTACATTAGGTGAAAAAATACGCGCGAGAATCAAAAGAAGACATTCCATTGGTAGAAATTGAAACCAAACAATCCACTTGTTTTTGAAAAAAATGTTTAGCAAAGTGCTAAGGCTGTGGTATTCCTTTCCCAATTACGCGTTTATAAGAAAGGGTATACTAAGTCAATGATCTGGCAATTGATGAGTCTGTTTGCTTAACATCATTCTGCATCTTTTTTACACTGTCCATACAATATCCCAGTGGGTGTAGAAACATGTTCAAAGTCCATAATAATGATGATAGAACAACGTTAAAAATGTTATCCTAGCGTCTTTTCTGCGGACTTTGAACAAGTTTTGATAAACTGTGATAATTTAGAGGTCGTGTCTCTCTGCAAACGATTTTTTTTATTCATTTGTTATTGTATTTTATTCATATAGTTTAGCAAAACAGACCGTGCTCAATTTTCAAAGTTGTTTACCTGTATTTTTCTCATAGATTTGTCAATTATTTATAAGAACGAGATTGCTTCTGGTTACGAACTTTACACCTAATATAATATCTTCCAACGTTTCAAGCTATCGCTACATTCATTCAAAATGAATAATCTATTATGGAACCGATTCAAAAAGCCTTTCGATTTTTAATTTCAATTTCCTATAGAAGCTTATGATCAACCTCATTCCCAGCGCCTTCTTTTTCTCTAGTATGTTCTCGTTGAATTAGATGTCAAGAGAGAAACAGTGGTCTTGGGATAGGTTGGCAGGGTTGGTAGAGAAATATTTAAATCAATAATATATACCACTATTGGTATAGAAAAGGTGACAAAACGAAAGCAACCACACTATTACTCAATTATGGAGAGTTTAATCACAACATCAAATCGCGTAACAACAAACCCTCCAACACATTTTATTCGTTAAATGAATTTAGACACGTTTACAACATTACTAGCATTTTTTGATTTCCTTTTGAAATTTCAAACAAGAATATGAATACGATGAATAACACTGTGATAATTTATCATAGTGGCATTATAGCCTGGTTCCTAGTCCGTAAACTGCTACCAAGTAGTTTGTAAGTCGCACATTTAGGCAAACATTTGTTCAAAATTAGCAGTAAATACGAAGAAACAACGGTGAAGACTTTGAACAAGTTTTCGTCCCGTGGGTAGTGATTAGATTGGGACTCTATCAGATTTTGGCAAATAGAATAGCCTAAAGAGGTTTGCATAATAACTTAATAATACTATGCAATTAATAAATGTAGGCAAGTATTGCTCAAAAATCACTCTTTACAACGATTATCTGTTATTATTTTAGCAATATTAAAAAGCTTGACGTAAATAAACCGATCGTGATCATTTTAAGATAATCCGTCACAATCGTCCTTTTAGCTGAATAATCGATATTCAGCACGTTCGACATATACCCTTCATTTAGTATCTACAAAGAAGAGTGCTAAATCTTGTTCAAATCCGCAGTAAAGACGCTAGAACAGCGTCTTTACTGCTGACTTTGAACAAGTTATTGCACACTTGGTATAAATATCCTTCACCTAGATGTGGATTATTTCAACACTTTGAATATCACAATATTATTATTTAAGGGATTTTTAAAAAAAACTATATTTTATTATTTGCCTTTTATTAAAATTTTAACATGACATACTGCCCTGTTCTCTCGATCTATAGTATATATATACAAATAGCATATATATATGTACAAATAGCATATTTATATATAAGCTTGAGACCCAGTCCTTAGAAATACTTTGAATATAGTGTATTATCAGTAGTTATAAATACTCAAAGCAGTTGCAAGGGCTGGAGCTCAGGCTACATATAATATATGAGCATCAAAATCCTACTCACATACCGCATGTGATCGTATATACAAATAAGTGAAAAATTCATAATATGTACATTTGGAAATAAACTTCTCGATTTCTTGTAGAAAAATAAAACAAGGGAGTTTCTACGTTAAAACCAATTGTCAAAAGTGCAACGTTCTGGTTGAGATATCATTCTCCATGTAAATATGCAGTGCCGGATATAAGAGCAAATTATCACTGTGGAGGAGGGATTATTGATCATGATTTTCAAAAATCAGTCCTCTACAGTATTTATTTTTTCTTTTCTCTCAAACAGCGTCAAAACAACGTTAAATTTCCAAAATAATACTTGCGAAGAAGAGTAGTAAGAAAACGACCTTACAATTGATTGGTCTAGAAAACCAATCAAATACAAGCTCATGACATTACATCCTTCTTCTCAGTTTTATAACACTAGTGGGAAAAAGATCTGTTCAGAGTCCGTTGTAAAGACCCTAGAACAACGTTGAATAGGTTTTTGCAATTTAGTTTATCTAAATCAACAAAAATATCAGATTTTGACAAACAATTCATGACATTCGTCAGTATTTCTTATCAATGTTGTTCTGACGTAGTTAGACCATGGTCTTTCCCACATGTGGTCACACTATGGTCAAGTGACGTCACTTTTAAATCTATACCCACCAGGAAAATTTTTCCCATTTTGAATTGTCATTCGTTTTATATTTAAAGATCTTAATTGGTTTTACATGTCTTATTCCTATTAGAATTAGACTCATTCCTTGATGATTCGAAAGATAACTAGCCTGAGTAAAATACATGAACTGATTTATATGAATTTGAGAAAATATAATGATCAGGAAACTTAAAAGCCATAAATCAATGAACACAAACAAATATATTCCCAGTAGGCAAAAACTTGTTTAAAGTCCGCAGTAAAGACCCTGGGAACAACGTTGAAAACATTTTTCTAGCACATTTACTGCGGTCTTTAAACTATTTCTTGCCCACTTGGACAGAAGGTAAGAAACGTTATATTTGTTTGTTGTAACCTGATCTCAAATCCTTGACCTTATATCTTGGTGTAGGTACAGATCAGGAACTGGATCTCAGAATAACGTGTTATTGTTTATCAGTGTTTCTGGGAAATAACCACTGCGGAGGAGTAAAATTTTGAGCATTGCTTCAGGCGATTTAGCCTAAAGCTATGCTCATAAATCACTACTCTACAGTGATTATTTTCCAAATATTTCGAACATTATTATGACATTTAAATATAAACCTCGATTATTTCATTCCCCCCTTTTAAATAAAAACAATCAATATCAAACAAACATATCAACCCAGGGGAAATAGGCTAATACACAGGGGGCAAAAACATGTTCACAGTTCGCAGTAAAGACGCTAGAACAACGTCGTTTGACATTGTTCTAGCACCTTTACTGTGGACTTTGAACATGTTTTTGCCTATTATGTATAGCATCTATGAAGATAGTCTCAACGAACTTGTAATTGATTGGTTTCTTCGGAACAAAGAAACCAATCAATGAATAGATTTTTAAATTAGTATACTTTTCTTCACAGATGCTATTTATGCTTATTTTGATCTCTGCAACCAGATCCCAACTGAAACGTGTGTCCATCTCCACCAAGATAAAATTGGCAATACTATCATACATATTAAAAGATTAAATCTACAATTGATAAAACATCTGCAGTGCTCTAAATAAGAGCAAACAATCACCGTGGAGGAGTAAAGCTATGCTCACAAATCTCTCCATCACAGTGCTTATATACTCTTATTTCGACCACTCTGTAAAATAAATTTATGTTATACTTGAAATGCAGACAAACACTATAATTTTGACAAGCGGGCCCAATTAGGGCGTAAATGAGGGGTTTTAATCACTTTTTTATGGTTTATTAAAAAACCACATCGTCTCTAAGTAGCAATTTTGTTTATGTTTTGTCACAAAGAAATAAGATCGAAAATTATTTAAAATCAATGACATGGCTCCAAACAACGACAAATAAGGGCTGAGATGGAGTGTATTACAAGTGAAGGTTCAAGTTACATTGGTTGAAATTACACTAGTAATTACTTCCTCGCAGAGCTTAAATGCTTCTAGTTGGTTTGGTACCTTTGATGATAAAATTAATGTTCAGGGGGAAGGGGGAGCATTTATCTACACTTAAAATGAAACCCGTTTGTAAAAAACTCTGAATAAAAAACAAACCGAAACAGATCAAAGAAGCAGGGAGTTATTAAATGTGTTAGGCATAATTATCACTTTGCAGAACGTTTGTTTGTATTACCCAATAGTTTTCTATTATAATGGACACAAATGGATCCTTCTTCACCAATTCTATATGAAACCTCTCCAGGATCTATCCAGATCGTAAACTCCTTTGGTAAGCAATTCGTAATCCATGCAAAACCAGAACAACGAGCCGCTCTCTCTATCAATGATTCGCTACCATTTTGATTTATTCTTAAACATCTAAACGCGCTTCCTTTCTCTGGACGTTCTGGATACCAATGTCCAGCATATTCAGATTTTAAATCATTCACTAATTTCATCTCAAAGTCTTCTAAATCATTACTTTTTTTAGGAATTTGTGATCTTTGTATAAATGACGTTATTAGGCTAACACCAGCGTCTAGTTCATACTCCATTGATAAGGGGTCATAAACTTTCTCGTTCTCTTTATTATCAGTATCTTCTGATTTATTCGGTTGTTTTGGCTTCACTCTTTTCTTGGTTTTCATTTGCGTTGTTGGTATTATATTCTTTCTCGCAACTTGGATGTTAGGTGTCATACTTTAATTTTTATTAATTTTCAAATGGCAACTTGTTGTTTTAAACCGACCTTTTTTTCTGTGTTTGGTCACGCTCTTTAAAATGTAAATCCAATCAGCTTTATCGACGAACAATCAATGATGTATATATTTTTTTTAATCTAAAAAATATAACACATTAAATCATGAAAAAACAACTTACTTCGTATAACATATTCTAACCAGTGGGCAAAAACTTGTTCAAAGTCCACAGTAAGCAGCAAAGACGCTAGAGCAACGTTTGACTTTAAACAAGTTTTTTCTCTCTTTAAAAAAATATTATATCTTGAATACACACACAAGTAGATTTTTTTCATTGTATACCAAAATCTACGTGCTTATCTGTTACGAAAAATATAACATAGAGCTAATAAAGAAATAAGACACGACACGAAACTTAGCAACGCTGTTAAAAGCACTACTTTATATATATCAAAACCATCTTCAATTACTAAGAGAGAAAAATATTAGATCTTAACACTTTTTTTTGAATCTATTAACATCTTAATAAAAGTTGCTCTGTTTACGTGATCCCTGTTGATAAGAGCGTATATATAAAAATTAAATAGATGTCTTATTTAAAAGGACAAAAAAGAACAAAAGAATTTAAAGAGCCATAGTGATACAATCATTCTATTGTTTTCCATCGTGGATATTATAAGTAATAGCCTCATGCCAATCCTCTAATTAAAAATCAAAAGAACAAAGAAACTATCGATGATGCTATTGACAATTATTGACAGAAGCATAATAGATTTATCCTTGATTAATTATTAGCTTCCTTTGTTAGATTTATGACTAGTCCCTTGTTAATAAAATGGAATATCAAAAACATCTCACGTGGAGTGTTAATGTAGTCGTGTTATTGATTAGTCACATTAATTTGTGACGTGTCTGACAGTTAGATGACGTTGTTGAATAGAAATTAATTAAACCTACGTAATTGTTAAAATATAATACCAATATAAATCACAGGTATTAGATTAAGTACTACCGTACCCACATCCTTCACATAGTTAAAATGATAGGAAACTTGTAAATGATCATGAACAGATTAACCTCTAACCCACTGGACAAACACTTGCTTAAAGTCCGTTCTCTGAGATTATTAGACCACGTACAATCAACTTGGTACAATATATAGGAAGTTATGATTATGAAATTAGTATGAATGTGGTCAATCCCCATGATGATTGTCGTTACGTCATAACAATCATTGAAATAAATCTCTTGAAGCACTCCAAAAAAAAAAAGTAAACAACTGTGTATACTTATGTTATCAAAGAAGTTGGATGCATGTTATATCGTTTGAAAACAAAAAAGGTATTTCCATTAAAATTAATCTTCATAAAGTTACAATTTATTTAATGTTTTTTTATAAGACTCTTAAACTTCAATACTTTATAGCGAATATACTATAGAAAGTTAAAAGAATAAGAGTATCCCGAAAAAGATTCATAATCAATACTCATTCTCTTTAGATAAACTTCTAATGCTGAACCTGAAAATTAATCAGAATGTATTTTTTACGCTTCCTTTTTTCTATGTCCTTCTTCTTCTTTATCTTCTTCTTCTTTTTCTTATCATTCTTCTTCTTTATTGGGAACTTCTTCCCACTTTTCCATTTGTCTTATTTCTTATCTACATTTTTCCTTTTATATATACTTATATGTTGGCACCAAGACAGCTGGTTATAAAAGAAATCTACGAACACTGAGAAACTTATTTGAACAAAAAAATATAGCTAGATGGACTATATGAGTGGGCACAAACTTGCTCAATGTCCGCAGTAAAGACGCTAAAACTACGTCGTTCGACGTTGTTTTTGCGTTTTTCCTGTGGACTTTGAACAAGTTTTTGCCCACTGAGATATTCCTTATTTATACAAGCAGAAGTTTTCAAATTAAAATTGATCAGTAAAACTGAGAAGAAAATACAAATGAAAAAATCTTTAAAAGAAAAGAAAACATAAACAAAACACAAATATCATATTATCGCTGCAGGTGAAAGCTATATAGAAAAACAATGAGATATAAAAGAAAATACAAAAAGTGGCCTTCCTTATCAACTATTTCTTCTGATAAAAAATCGTTTTCATCTTCTATGTTTTCTTCATATTCCTTTCATTCATTATTTACAATCTTTACTTATTCATCCTATTCTTATGTATATAACTTCTTTTTTATTCTACCTTCAATATGGAATATGAAAATAAAACATATATATTTGAAGCAGAACAAGGACCATTTAATACGCTAGATCCAGACCCTTTTCCTGTAAAACATTCATGAATGTTTAGCACTAGAATAAAATAAAATAAAAACGCAAAACGATCAAATTCGTGAAGAATATAACAAATAGAAAGGAAATCATCAAATTTTAAACAATTTCCTGAGCGTGGAAACGAATATTTACGAGTATCGACCAACTGTTTCTGCTTGTCTGTTGCTTCCACTTTTAACTTTTAAAAAGGGATTTAAAAGTGTTATTACTTATTTATTTCTCATAACCACAAACAGTGGTTATATTCGTTCTATTTTAACATACATTAGCTACTCTAATAAGCACAGGTTAACGTTAAATACCACACATATCCCTGACATAGCAAATTACCAATATTCTAATTTCCTCTACACAATCAATCGTCCCTCGTAGCATTGAATAAAACCGAATCACGACATTCACACAAGAGGTTCTGGCGATTAAAACCTTTTAAAGTAGAGTGAATAATCACGCAGTGCTTGAGCAAATATTCCTCAGTTGGTAAAAACTTGTTCAAAGTACACAGTAAAGACGCTAGAACCATATTTTCAACGTTGTTCTAGCGTGTTTACTGCATACTTTGAACAGGTTTTTGCTCACTGGGTCTCTTCTTATTCTGAATAAAGTATTCTTGCGTATCATTCAACCGGTGGTAAAATCATACCGAATAACATTTTTGGCAATTAATTTAAATTGTGGTAATTGTGGTAATTGAATTAATTAGCTATTTGCTAACTGAGATATATGAATTAAGAATTTCAAGTAAAAATCAATCAGAAATGGAAATGTTCTCAAGCGATAATCGGTGTAAGAACTAATATTCTAATCTTTTTTTTCAGATTGGTAAAAGAATGAAGAAAGAAAGAATGAATGAAGTATCAACAAGTTTGAAAAGCGCAAGACGCCATTTTCAACAACTTACTTTTCAAAAACTATTTTGGTTGCGATTTAGAAATGATAAATCTAGCCCAGTGAGCAAAATTGTGTCTGCACAAGGGTATGTCTGCAGTAAAGACGCTAGAACTAACTATTTATTAAGCTAAATTACTTCTCTTGTGGAACATTTGCTTCTACTTGTTGGGAGTTAACTGTAACCTTAAGATGTTCAACTATTGTCCTTGTCTTGAGGAAATTTTGTTCGGCCACGGTAAAAAGGGCCATATGCAGACAAGTACATCAGCAATTCAAATGGTTACAGGTGTAGCTAATTAACATTCCACTCAATACTTACTCAATACTTTTGTTACCATGCAGGAAAAGCCGTTTAAATTCTAACATTATGTTGGTCAAATATATAAATTTAAGCCTGAATATAACTTCTGGACATTACCTGTGGAGGAGGCTCAAAAAACACTCCCGCGCAGATGATAACTGACAGTTGTATTCAGACTTCCATGTATGAAATGCTACAGTGATCGAAATAAGAGCAAATGATTCCTCCTCCACAGTGATTATTTACTTTTATTTCAACCACTGAAACGTTGGTGAACAAGTCAACTATGATCGTGAAATATAAAAGATAAGGTGACAGGCATACCGATCAATCAACTCAACGAGCATGTATATGATTGGTTTTTATATTTTTTTAACCAATTACAAGTGAGTATTCGTCTGAAACCATTCTTAAGATTAAAAGCTCACGTCTTTACAATTAAACCACCAAAAATCTTCCAGATTTTCTTTTGTAAGGCATCAATGTACTTACTCACATATAAGATTATCAACATCGTATTAAATTAGTTTTTTGACAATTATTAAAAAAAAAAGCAGCTGAATAAATCATGGAATGATGTAAATTTATTCTAATGATTTTTATGACATCACAATAGGATTTTGATTGATAAAAAAGGTGCCACTTTATTACGTAGGTTTACTTTTATGGGATATGTAATAAAAACCTTTTGTTTATTTACACTTTACACAAAAAGAAAACAACTTTTTGAACTTCATTGATGATGAAATCAGATAATTGATCACACACGAATTACAACAAACACATTAACAGCTCCCTCTGTTTTTGTTTTTACTTTTATTTCAATTGTGTTCACAATCAAACACAACAAGAAATCATCTTAATCCTTATAGTAGATTAGCTACTAAAAACCTGTTCAAAGTCAGCAAAATAACGTTAGAACAACGTTCAAAGAACGTTGTTCTAACGTTATTTTTCTGAC
>JAULBZ010007065.1:0-11823 GCA_032360805.1 Neoturris breviconis | reverse complement strand
TTTCTACCAATGGAATATCTTCTGTTGTCTACTACTGGAAATCAACCTTAATTCTTCTTCAGACTATTGAAAGCAACCGTGTTTCCATATATGGATCGTGTATTTACCATATATAATCATGCACATTTTGCATAGGGTGATATACGGAACCAGCCGGTGCGGAAAATCCGCAGTAAAGTGTTCTAACATCTTTACTGCGGACTTTGAACAAGCTTTGTTCCTATGGGAATACTCAGCATGGGTTGGACTTTGTTTAACGTGATCTTGGTTGGAGGGTAGACTCATACACAATGCTCCACATAAGCACAAATAATTACTGTACACAAGCAGTTTATGAAGATATGTTTAACCTACAAAACCTATGTTCAGAAATCATTCTGTCATAGTAATATTTGTTCTTCAGAACTAAATAGACAGTTCTCAATGTTGGCAACCAAAATGGGTTTTTAGTATAGCTATGTTCTGGCTGCAATATAAACTTTTTTGCTTGTCTCCTCTTTTTGTGTTTGTCATCCATTGCAGTTCAGTTTTGTACTAAAATACTCTTCCAAAAACTGAATTAAAACTATACAGAATGAACTTAAAATTACAACATGCTTGATTGTTCTATTGTTCGCAACACTAACACTAAGGCTACTGAATACGGATCGGTACAGCACCATATTACCTTACCTGACACTGTTAATTCCCATATATGGCAATACACAGACGTATGAAGACCTGTGCGGGCCGGTTGTCATTAGTCTGTCACGTTGTTTAAATGATATTTCCACGAGTGATGAAAACAAGGCATTTTTTCTCAAAGTACAAACTTGTTACAATGCAATAACTTCCTCTTCGTGCGGTCCCTGCACATAAGGGAAGTTATTGCATTGCAACAAGTTTATACTTTCAACAACAAACCCCTTATTATCATCATTTACGAGAAAGTGTGTTAACATATTTCATTAAATCTTTCATGTTTTTATTATGATAGCGACTGTTGGACAATCACCAAAGCGTGTTCCTCTCTTCTTGACAACTTCCATCCTTGATCCAGCTAATTACGGTGCTGCTGTTGATCAGTTAAAGGAGCGTTTGGGTTTACCAGTTGATAAGCAAGGCTTAGGATTCTTAAGAAATACCTGTATGAATCCATTTCAATGCAGTGAAGGGTATATCACAGAAATGGGAAGGTTATTCAGAAACGCTTGTCTTAATTGTGTTGGTGCCGTAAGTATTTAATACTTTTTTATATTCAACATCAACGTAAAGTGTTTAACCCTGTTTGTGAAGGTCATCACCTCCTGCTATTCTAAATTTAGCCACAGAAATGTTTCGTTAGTTTTGACATTTCAGGGGCATATGTCATCAAACATTAGACAGAATATTTAATAAAAGTATTGTTATCATTTACTCTCTGAAGATATAAAAAGAGCAAAAGAATGACTGTTAAACATTATTGAAACGGGTGCCCATTGCAAAACTCTTACAAACTGAGATGAAGGGGCTTGTAATTGATCAACTTCTTTATTCGATAAAGAAACACAAATTGCAAGTACAATGCTGATAATACATCCTTCTTTTCAGGGTTTATTAACTAGTTTTTAAAAGGTTATGATATCGTTGCCCAGTGATATGTAAGATACGAATTTTTGTTATCTATGAAATTGATATCAGGATATCAAGATTAGAGTTAGTCACTGCGTGAATTACTACTGAATAGGGACCCGTACCAGTGGGCAAAAACCTGTTCAGAGTCAGCAGTAAAGACGCTAGACAAACGTTGAAAACAGTCCGAATAAATACGGAGATATACGGGACCGTATTCGGTAATCGTTCACCATGTGATCATCGCCAAATAATTCATAAAGGTTAGTTTCTACGAGGCGAAAAATTCGCAGCGAAAGCTAAAAGAAGACGTTCCATTGGTAGAAATCTACATCACGCATGTTGTGGTGTCAAATTTCGCCAATGAAATATCTTCTTTTTGCCTTTCGTCGCGCATATATTGCTCGTAAGAATCAACCAAATTATAGTGGATATCTAACAGGCAAAAGATTTGCTTCGAAAGCCAAAAGAAATCATCCAGTTATTAGAAATGGTCGTCACGTGATTATGCCTTTTCTTTTTGCGACAAATGATTCGCCTAGTATAAAACATGAAATTATACCTGATATAATTTATGTATAATGAACAGTTTTTGTTTTTAGTTGGGTGGAGAGTATGGTGATGCACCAGATACACATACGTTTGTTATTGCTGGGGCTACTATGGATGAAGAAGGAAAAGTATTCTTAGATTATATGCCTTCCTTTTCCAAAAATGGATCTCAGTATCATGTGATTGTAACAATGAAAGCTACAAGTGATGCCGAAAAGGATAAAATCCGGTATGTCATCTTCATCTCGTGAGCAACAAATTGTTCAAAGTCAGCAGAAAAGACGTTGTTCTAGCGTACTCTGAACAGGTTGTTCTAGCCTCATTACTGCGTACTTTAAACAAGTTTTTGCCGAGTGTGTATAGTATGTGGCAAAATCAAAAAAAGCATTGCATTAATCAAGCGTAAACGACACGTGTCTCTCTTTAAATTATCATAGGGATCAAGCACTATATTTGAACGAATATCCCACTATATACGGAGTTATTCACTGCGTACAAATAACTCACTATGTACGGACCGTCAAGTTAACGATGGAAAAAATGAAGATATCGTATTAATACAAGGTTTTATCCTGTTGGTGGGCATGCAACGTCGGGTCAATCTTGAAGCGACGTTGCGATACCGTTTCGTCGTAGCTTCGACATTGATCCGACGTCGTGTGTAGGGTAGTGTTTTAACGCCCTACTCACATAGACGAATTACCTTCATCCTGATAATGTTGAATTTTATTATTCTAGACAAAAACAAAAGGAATTGGGAGGAACTTTCTTCATGAAAACAAAATTACCAACGACTATGCACGATTTCTTACGTAAAACTGACAAAGCAGTAAGGATGAAACTCTTCCATGGTAAAGCATTCGTTTAAATTATTTTTCCTCTGCAGAAATGCCCTATGGAATCAGCGTTTACCAATGTTGAACCATTTATGGAATGTGTTCATTCTTTGTTTGATCTCGAGAAATTCTTCAATTATTGTCGGCTGTTCTTTTATTTGTTGCAGCTTTTTGTTAATCCTAGTTAATGCCCCCTCCTCCCCTGATTGGTCGATCGATCGGTCAATTTATTTAACCCTGTTTGGTCCAGGCTTTATTAGAGCCGGTAAAATCTTGGTATGGTAATACTTCAATACCTAATAAACATTTTGGAGTAGGTTTTATTACTGACGTAATCATTTTTTATTGGCTTTATCAAAAATCCCGCCTCACAATGATTTTCGTTGAAAGTGTGCATAACTTGTTTTAAAGTTGATATTTACGTTCTGTTTCTAACATATCTTCTAGGTTTTTCACAAAAGGATGCAATTTCGTAAAAAATAGCGCGCGAAAGTTAGCAAAAATACCAAAATATCTGTCAAAACGTCACCAAACGACGTCATCACAACGTAACGTCAAATTATAATGTTAATACAAAGATAATAATACAATTAGTTAAGATATGGAATATGCCCACACCCGGCCAAATAAGGTTAACACTTTTAATATTATTATGTCTATTAGCGACAATTGGAGAAAAAGGTTTCAGAATTTATGAAGTGTAACTGAACTTACCAGGATCATCTTAATATCTTAGGTACACCCGAAAATAAAGTTCGACATGGCGGAGTGAACATGAAGATTGATGAAGTATTCAGATATAACCATCTGGAAAGTTTGAAAGCAAGCGATAGCATTGATTATCCTGAATCACAAAGATATTTTATGTATGGCGATGCAAAAAGAGCTTACATTTCACATATAATTACGAAACATACAGATTTCCACCAGGTGAGTAAATGTACTTGGCCAGTAAATATTTGCGTGGTCAGCAAAGTTTAAAAATTAGCATTACAACCTTTTTATGTTACAAAACTAAAACATTTTCAAACGTATTATCGTTATAATTTTATGATCTTGTTTACTAGGTTGTGGAGCTTGATGAGATACCACATAGCGTACTTCCAATTTTATTGGACATTGGTGTAACGATAACAATTCCAGACATTTCTGGTTCACCACTTATAATAGGTGGTCAAATATCAGATCCATTGCAAGCTGAGAGCTACACAGTAAATTTCAAAGGGAAGCAATATGTAGATTATCAAACAACCATAAAGTTGGGAAAGAAAGGTGCAAAGAAATGGTTCGATGCCGTTCGTTTAAATGAAACCAACATGTAACTTTGACTTTCTTTACTTTGTTTCGCCTAAGCGAATTATCTTAAAACATCTTCATTGTATACCGTATTTCCTCTTTTTAGCGCCCACCCTCAATTATTTCAAAGATTTCAACGTCTTTTTTGTCCAATAAAAATAATTTTATAAGCGCCCCCCTCAATTAAGCGCCCCCTCCCCTTTTTTTAATTTTTTTTTATTAGCGCCCGGGCGCTTATTAGAGGAAATACGATCTTAATTTAGTGTTAAAAGTTTGTTTCTTATCTTATTTACAGTGTCTTTAGTTACGCCCTATATGCACAACATTTACAACATATTTGCACCTACATTGAAATTTAGATGAATTTCTAGATAGTCCCTCCCACATAGTCATAATTGACGAATTACTAAAATCCTCTATAACACCTATTCTTTTGGTGACGGACACCCGTATTTACAATATTTTAATACTCATTCTTTTGGGTTTTTTCACATATTTAAGGGGGTAATTATAACAAATATTCGATTTCTCTGGTGTTTGCTGACGTAATCTCGTCAGTGGGCAAATCTTGTTCAAAGTCCGTAGTAAAGACGCTAGTACAACGTCTTCGGCATTGTTCTAGCGTCTTTACTGCTGAATTTGAACACTGAGTCTTGTTTTCCGAAATATGATTTATGAGGTTAAGATTTCCCATAACTTAAGCCTATTTCCGGGGGCACCACACCATACTAACGAAGGATTTAGCCTATTTGGAGTGTTTTTGAATTTTGTTAGTCTTGAGGATGCAAATATACTGAAAATATGATAGTTTTGAACATACACCAAGAGATGTTCTTGATTATATTGTGTGAGTGTGATCATTGCAAAATTATGGTTGGTTTCATCCAAAGCGTGATGTCAAATACTGTCCCGTATACCTCCGTATTTGGTCTGTGTAATACCATATATGGAAATAAACAATCCATATACGGAAAATGATCGTGTTCGGTAGTCTTTCACGCTGTCACCGGTATGAAGAAATCAATCTATATAAGTAATTTCTCTCTGGAACATTAAGATTGATTTCTATTAGAAAAATGGAGAAAGCCATAAAACACATTCCATTGGTAGAAATTAACATCACGTGACGTGTAACATCGATATCTACCAATGAGCTTTCTTGATTTGACTTTCTCACTGAATTTTCCGTCTAATGAAAAATCAACATTTACTTAGAGTTTTGATACAGTTTCCACATTTGAGCGTTTTTTGTAGATTAATAGATTTAGTTTATATAAATATATACAATATCATTTCGAATTAGCTTCATTATTTATCACAGTGTAAAAGACTACCGGATACGGACTCGCATAAAGTCATCTATGCGGAGTTATATTGATCCGTATTCGGTAAGTCTTTCACTTACTTTTGCATTTTATCTTCTAACCTGTCTTGAAATTAATTTCAGCCATATTCTATAACTCTTTTGTCACTACCATAACATAGTGATACTTCAAAAGTTTGATAGAAACTTCTCTTCAACTCTTTCCTACCGGTCACCCGTATTTGCAATATTTTGACAGTCATTCTTTACTACCTTTTTTATTTTCGGGGGGTAAAATTAACAAACATAAATATAATTTTCATGTATTTTGATAAACGAATTCCCGTAAACACAAGTATAAACGGATAATTTCTGTGATGAAATTTATGTAGAGACTGTAGAGACAGATCAGCCTCATGCTTAGTTCGTTGCTTAATACCCTTCTTTTTTTCTTTGCCCAAATTCCTTACAAAACTTGTCACTGTCCATATATAAATTCAGAATGTTTATGTTATATCAATGTTAAACCTTGAGTAATGATTTTAAGCCGGATTTGCACGCGCGCGTATCGATACGAAACAATGGAACATCTGCAGAATTAAATATGTTTTAAATACGTAGATACGTTCCTTGATGAAGAAATACTCGATTTAACTTTTTTTTCGTAGTACGCCTATCGAATTTAAAAAGAACGAATCGTAGCTATTTATTATTTGTCCGCCAATTTCGGATTTTCAAAGTATCTACAATCCTGGAAATAAAATATGAGACATTTTACAAATTTTGACATACAATCATTGCCACAAGTGAAACCAAAATGCGGAAAACGACCACGAGAAATCTCTAGAGACTGATCTAAGAAATTTACCGACTTAAGACCTTTTGCAAACTCGGAGAATTCTTTTTAGAGCGAATTTTTGAGCCGTTCCATTTGCTAATCAAAATTATAGACATTTTTTTTTCCAAGTTGAAATTTTGACTTTTTGCAAAAATTCACTTTGTCTACAGGTCTTATTTCCAGGATTGTAGCTACCATCAAACAATCGAACAATAGTTCAACTTTAGACATATTTGGTAATATATTCGATAGACTTTCATACTTTGAATTGTCTTCTTCAGAACAATAACAAATAATATCAGCACTGAAACTACAGTGAGAGCTATATTTGTTATTACCCTCTAAAAAAATCAAGAGATCTAAAAGATCCGAGTTCTATTGCAAATAATTTGAGACAAGCTGCCTTACACAATTTAAGTTAGTGAAGATCTTAGGTCTATTTGCAAACTAGACAAATTCAGTTGTTGCTTGCAGCCTAGTTTCCAGGTTCTTGGAACAAATTGGAATTTTCGTACCGTTTGTCTTGCTAATCAAAAATTACACAAATTTGATTTTGTCTCATATTTTTATTTCCATGACTGCGGACTTTGAGCAGGTTTCACTCTGGGAAATGTCAGTAGCCAGTTCGCAGATGTCCATTCTTCATTAATTACTTAATTGCAATGTTCCAAAGGAGTATGAGTAAGGAGTATTCGATTTTATTAAAGATATTTTTAAATGCTTTTGTTCTTTTATACTGCTCAAAGTCTACACATAACAAGTGAAAAAAGGAAAGGTGAATTGAATATTGAAGGGAGTGTCAAATTTATATTCACCAGCATCATAATCACGTTGTTTTCTCAATTACTGCAAACATTTTTAGAACCGTATCGATATGCATCACCGATGTTGTCATTATTCTCTTCAAGGAAAACATGCATATTTGTCTGTCTGAATGTGAAATTTAGCGCTGCCCACGTTTTGGTTCCAGTCTACTTATCATTAGCAGATACTAAAAACAGAAGGGTCATGATATTTGATAGGATATTTCTAACAGAGTCGTTTACGGTTCCGTATTCAGTAGTTTTGACGCTGTGTTAACCCGGATTTCTACTAGGCGAATTCGTTCAAATGAATTTTAAATGAAGCCAAACCAAGTTAGGTGACGTCCCATTCTGCCAATGTAAATGTCGCGAGCGAATTCACCTAGTGGAAATCTCCATGCCTTTGAGCATGGAGTTTTTAAACCCATGTAGTCATGGGCGGGGGGGACATTATGGACCCACCTAAGATCTTCCGTGTCTAAAAAAGACACAATTTCAGACTATTCCATGTTTACGACGTTTCGTCCATCACGGACATATTTATCAATGGTCAATATTATATAAAGCGAGATATCGGTTAGGCGAGATAATTCGATTGACACATAAATGATTTGCCGATATGACTGCAGAAATAAGGATGTAACGGAACATCGTTTCAGCGAGTTATATCGGTGCATATCGGTCTCCATATAAAAAGGCCCTCAGAAGGTATGAGAGGGTTGGTATTAAATACCGCAAAGCTATCATCGACCTAGGATTTTTGGAATACTGCTAGATTATATACTTATATACTTTCCGCTTATCATCTAATCGATTAAAAGGTACATGTACTTATTTAACTTGTCAGACCCGTTTGCTGGCTGAAGAGATTAAACAAAAGAAATCATTTATTCGTCAACATGACAATGAATCATCCTCCGTTGAAGGTCGGTTGAAAATTACATGTTCTTAATCAACTTGTCAGACTTGTTTGCTGGCTGAAGAAATTAAACAAAAGAAATCATTTATTCGTCAACACGGCAATGGATTATCTTCTGATAAAGATCGGTTGAAAATTGCTTTGAACTTTATTGATTTTGCTCATGTCTGCTCCTTATTCTTATGTGGAAATGATAAATCGTTAACGAAACGTAAACAAACTACCCAGAACGTTGTTCTAACGTTATTTTTCTGACTTTGAACAGGTTTTTGCCGGCTGGGTAATGATAAAAAAAATTCTCGGTTAATTAAAATACGTTCCCAAACAACAAACAGTTCCGATAAAGTTATTTTTAGACCATGAAAAGTCTCTTTTGATTTAAATTTGGCTGTACCTCCTTCCAAACTCAATTACGCCGATTATTCCCTTAATTTTGAATGACTTTTTTGAGATGTCAAGGGATTGAACCTTTTGACAGAAGATTATGCTCTTGTTAAAACTAGTATTAAAAACGTTGCCTTAACATCGTTTCGCTCATTCACTGAGCACCGTTCTAAGAGTAATTTTTCAGATGAAGAATTTAATGCTTTAACTAATTTGTCTAAATCTCTTGACATCATTGTTGAACGGTCGGACAGCAGGGTTACTCTGTAGTTTTAGTAAATAAGACTTTCTTCATACAGAGAGTAAAAGCATTATTTTCCGATTCTGATAAATTCAAGCCATTCGAAATTAGCCAGGACAAGTATTTAAATTTCATTGTCAACCAGGAAAATAAATTAAAGTCTGTGTTTAAGTTACTCTATGACAAAGGCAGCATTTTGTTTCATCTAACAAAGTTTATGATATGCTATGCCTATCAAGCTCTAAATTCGGTATTCTGTATGAGTTACCTAAAGTTCATAAACCTTGTATCAACAATTGTCCTTCTTTTAGGCCTATCCTTTCGGCTAAAGAAACACCTATCTATTTATAATTTAGCCAAATATTTAGTACCTATTTTATCACTTCTGACCACTACACTGTTCAGGATTTATTTTCATTTGCTAAGGACATTCTTTCTCAGGATTCAGATACATGGCTAGTCTGAATGTTGACTCACTCTTTACTAACATCCCTCTGGCTCTGAAACTGTAGACATCTGTGTCGATAAGATTTAGTAGAGTGATTTGGTTGATAGTATCTCTTGTGCAGAATTTAAGAAACTTAATCATATTTTATTTTTATTGGCAAATGCTACCAGCAAATTGATGGTGTTGCTGTGGGTTCTCCACTAGCTCCTACTTTAGCCAACGCATTTTTATGTCATTATGAACAAATTTGGTTAGATGAGTGCCCTTCTAGCTTTAAGCCTGCTTTCTACAGAAGATATAATGATGATATCTTCGTTCTATTTCCATCACCTGGTCTTCTTTTAAATCATATATGGACAGTCGTCCTAAAGATATCTCTTCTTTATCTGAGATCGAAAATAATGACAAATTGGATTTTTTAGACATTGAGATCAGTAGAGATCAGAACAGTTTTGTCACTTCGGTTTATAGAAAGCCTACTTTTAGTGGTGTGTATACCAACTTTATGAGTTTCATTCCTTTATCTTATAAGCTTGGTATAATTTCCACCTTGTTATTTCGTTGTTTTTCCATCTGTTCGGATATGAGACTCTTTCATACAGAAATTGAGAAACTCAAGGTCATTTTTAGAACAAATGGGTATCCTGATAATTCTATTAGCAAATGGTGTCTTATATAAAATTGTTAAAAAGAATTTACCATTTTGTAAGATCAATATCATTTTTAAATCAGTGTGCAGGTTTTCTACCTTTTTTAATTAATTAAAAGATAAGATATGTAAGGAGCTTAAATCGGTGTCGTTTTACAAGTTTACGTGTGGTAGCTGCGATGTTTCCTGTTATGGTAAGACTAAGCAACATTTTAAGGTTCGAGCTTCAGAACATCTAGGTATTTTTGCTCTCACTGGCAAACGCGTGTACACAGGGTTCCAATCAGACGCTGTTACGGACCACCTACTATTATGTGTGACGACATTTTGTGTATACAAAAACTGTAAGCCATAAAACATTTACTTGATAAACATGGAATAGTCTGAAATTTTGTCTTTTTTATCGTCGATCATCAACAACTGATGATAACTAAACAACAAAACTAAATATTTAATCACATTGCCTGACTGTGACGTCATAACTGGAACATGTGCTAAAAAATGAGTAACATTTAAAAGTGACTTTGGCTATATAACTTGAATTACTTGATATCTTAATGATGCTCGATCCAGTTATTGTCCCACTTGTTGTGACTAATACTAAATTTTAACATTTCAAATATTTGATCACATGACATAAGTATGACATTATCATTGGAAACTTATATCCATTTTAGTAAATGTGAATTACATTTCATATATTAACACATCGTTAGTATGGTGTGGACCCCCTGAATTTTTAAATTTTACTGTGAAAGTAACGTAACAAAAATTATTATTCAGGAGGTTATTTCTAACATACTTTAAAAATCTGCATCATACTTTTGTGACTTTTTGCCCCCCTGAATCTTCTATTACTCTTCTATGAATTAACAAATTTACGGGGGTACCCCACCATACTAACGAAGGGTTAATGAAACATAAATTTGAAATTATTCTAGCACTTATTTTAGCCTTATTATGACGTCATCATGCTTAATAATTTCTGGGGTTTCGAAAATTACATTCTGGTCTGTAACATACATTATTTTGGTCGGTAAAACAAAATTTCTGGTCTGTAAAATATAAAACTGTAGCATAAAAATAAATTATATTGTAAATAATAGTGCTTATACATAGTATCACAGCATGAAAGTCTACTGAATACGGAGTCCGTACAGCCATACATGGCAGTAGGGAGCGTTAGCAACAAAGGTTATACGACGGCAACGGTTATGAGGAGTTCAGATATACTGAGAAGATTAGGTTTTGTCATCCTGCAGAACAAACCTGCACAGTCAAAAAATATATTTTTACTGTTTTCTCAGGCGCTTGAGGTGTAAGAATATTTTTGTCGAAACTCCGTATACTCGTTAGTTTAGGTCCTTACACGGACCTTACATATTATCTTCTTCGAAAAAACATTTCAACTTTCAGCATAATAGAAATCGACATGTCCGTGTGTAAAGCTATTACATTTTTATTGTCGTTTTAAAAAACGTTTTTATCAATGTAGTAAAATATCAATTGGGGATTTACAAACGTATAAACATAACTACGCATTTTCACTTCATCATTCCAATTATTCAAATTCAATATTGGATGATGCCAGTGACGAAACTCAGCGATCCTTTTTAGCCGATAGATTATTTTGTTGAAGTAGTAATAACTCTTAGTCATCATCATTAAATCAATATTCGCGTGTTCGTGTTCCCCCATTAAAGGAGAACTAAGGTCAAAGATTTTCTGCCGTTTATTTCTTATACAATGATTGTTGCAGAGAAAAAAATGTCATATCGTCACGACTTTGTCCATAATTAACGGCATCATCCGATTACCGGACCCTGAATAAATCGGACCTTATAAAAACCGGACCTTGAATAAATCGGACCCTACTTAAGTATATATATGCGGAAATAACAAAACAGCAGGTGCTATAATGCGAAACATGTCCTTTTGGACTTTGTATATTAAGATTTGTTGAG
>JAULBZ010007064.1:0-11823 GCA_032360805.1 Neoturris breviconis | reverse complement strand
TCGTAAGCACTGAAAAAAGTACATTTTTGTTTATTCAGTTTAAACAGGAAAACTTTTTATAAAGATATTGAAAGCAGTTATACGGTACCAAATAATGCCTCCGTGGTATCTTTACAAAGCAATGTTTTTTTTTTCCTTTCTTGATGTTTCGGTAACGAAATAAATTAAAAAGAAAGTAGTAAACCAGTAATGCGTTTGTAGTTTGGTAGTGTAAAAAACTTTTAAAACAGAAATTAACTGCTTTTTATGCTCTTCCAAAGTAAATTTCGACAATAAGTTACGAAATTGACTTTTGAACCTTGAAACGCGAAAATAAATTCCGCGAAATCGGCTTTCGAACCTTAAAACGCGAAAATAAATTCCGTGAATTATGAGATTTTTAGAACCTTGATTCGCAAAAATATCTTTCGCGAAAATTTCTTCCCTTTTTAATCTGTAAGTGGAAACTTGTGGGTGAGTGGAAACTTGTTCCAAGTCGACAGTAAAGACACTAGAACAACGTCGAAGACGTTGTTCTAACGTCTTCACTGCGAACTTTGAACAAGTTTTTGCCCACTGGGAATAGATTGATATTCATTACTCTCCGCATTTAAAAGTTCCAAATACATCTGGAAACATCAAAAATCACGTACAATACTACAAATCTAAAATAATATACGATAGTTTAAAATGGCTTTACGCATCCTTGCGTGAACAATCTCGTCATAGAGTCGTTTATACACAACCATTTCAGTTTAGCTAGCCTGTTCCACCTCATTGCCCTTGCTAACTGAGCAGAAAAATGTTCACCGTATCCTTACTTCAATTAGAACAAAGATCTGGAGCTTCTTTTTGATTATAAAAATGTTGATTTTTATGTACGTAAAAACTTTCAGCAATCAGCTTCAAAAAATAATGCAGACATAATGGCAGACAAATTATAGCTTCGGGAATAGTAACAGTCTTACGGCCTATGGTATTTTTTGTGCATTGACTATCGTGTAAAGTGGCGTAACTATTTCTATTCGGCTTGCGGTGCTGTATTAGCCTGGTGGGAGTAATTCGTTGCGGACGGACGAAAGGAGACAGGATCAGTAAACCAATCAATTTGTGCCTTTGGCGAGATAATAATCTTAATGTTTGTTCACACATAAATCCCTAGAAAGTGAACAGAAAATTTAAACGTGAAAGCGTGGTCGTTAAACACAAGATGTCGTATTTTGAATACACTGTTTTGCAAACTTTCAACCTAATGGACAAGCGACGTCTAAAATTCGTCGTTTTGCCGACAGGGAATCTTTTTTTGTGTGATGAGCAACTAATCAGATTGTTTAAATCAGTATCCTTTTCGGAAAATATTAATTATGAAATGCACGACATCTAATAAACGTCGAAAATACGTTGTTCTGACATCTGACTCTTTTCGTCGTTGATTAAACGTCGTTTCCACACTGGGTCACCGTTATTTATTTTGTAAAAACTATTAACCAAATTAAAGACGCTAGAACAACTTTGAAAAAGCTTTTGTCGACTAGGAATAAAGAGATATATTTTCATCCACTTTTTTTTAAATTTCTCCTTATTTACACAGTGGACAAATACTAGTGTTCAAACTCCGCAATAAAGACGCTCGAACAACATCTTCAACGTTGTTCTAGCGTCTTTATTGCAGGTTTTTGCCCACTGGGTTAGGGGTGCTTAACGGTACACGTTTAAATATTTGTGATTTTGCCCTTAACTCGCTACAAATAATTAAATGGGATGAAGAAAATGTCGCATAAATGTCTAGTTCCACAGTAAAAATGAATCTTTTTAAATTATCGATAGCAAGACTTTGCAAAAAAAATCTGTCCTTTGTAATGGTCAACAAAGGACTCACGTTCACTTCACATGCTGCTTTAAAAATACTAAAAATATTTTCATAATAATTTTAAGGGTAAAAATAATACCCCCCTTGAAGATTAGTACCTCTGAGGTAATAAATTGTTATATAAAATACTATATGCAAGTCTCAAAACAACTGCCGGACATCACCTGTGGAGGAGTGTTTTGAGTATAGTTTTCAGCTCTGAAATTGAAAACTGTACTAAAAAAACACTCATCCACAGGTTGTTGTGTCTTGTATATGAGATGATCACACAAATACGAAAATAATTGATAATAAACGTGAGAATGAATCGTATGAATAAACTTTAACAATTTGTAAAACAAGCTAATATAGAATTGAAATACTGTATATAAGTCTGAAAGTAACTGCCGGATAACACCTGTGGATGAGTGTTTTTAAATATATTTACCTGTTCCAATATGCTAAAAACTATATTCAGAATCGCTCCTCCACAGGTGATGTTCGACAGTTATTTTCATATCAATGGAAAACAAGCTGCTCATGGCAGAAGAGATTCCATGCATTTTTTTTAACTAAATAATAAATTCCAAGAACATTATAATTTCTAGGTTAACAAACAACACAACTAAACATATATTTTGATCACAGGGTGAAAAGCTACTAAATACTTAACCTCATTCCCAGGGCTTCCTTCTTCTCTCTAGACGACGTCAAGAGAGAAAAAGCAAAGGGAACAAGGTTGCTAAATCCAATACAAAAACTCCATACATACCCGACGTCGTATGCCGGCAGAGATATAAGAATATCATTTATGGCAAGACATAGCCCATACACGAACAGAATCCTAAGGGACCATCTCAAAATTTCGCTCCAAAACCATCTTCTTTGTCAGGTTCAATCGACTAATATTGACCAAATTTAACAAAAAGGATCTGTGCAGAAGTGTGTTAGATCAATGTGCTTGCAATGGATTGATTTTTTCGGTACGAAGAAACCAATCCATTGCAAGTTCGTTGACTCTCTTCTGTAGATTTTATTTTTAAGACGATTCAGACTATGCAAGTCTGAATATAACTGCTGGACATCACCTGTGGCGGAGTGTTTTTTGTGTAAAGCTTTCAGCATTTAAGGGATTGTTGACGTTTATTCCAACTCGGTGCCAAAGTAACGGTTACCGAAGTTCCCTAAAAAATAACGTACTCCTACTAGTTGTTTATACGCAAGTGATCGAAATAAGAGCATATAAGCACTGCGGATGAGGGATATTTGAGCATAGCTTCAGTTTTTTTAAGCCTAAAGCTATGCCATGCCTACGTAGTGATTATTTGCACTTATTTCGACCACTGATAATTGTATTTAGATTTCCGTGCTGGAAATGGAAGCAATGATCACCGTGGAGGAGTGATTATATATTCTTATTTCAAGCACTTTAGATGTTCTATAATAACGATTTTCATTCACCCAGTGGGTAAAAACTTGTTTAAAGTCCGCAGTAAAGACGCTAGAACAACGTCCTCAACGTTATTCTAGCGTCTTTACTGATGACTTTGAGCAAGTTTATGCCCACTGAATACTCTTAAAACAAATTGAATATCTGAAGCTTTCACGCTCAATTCTTGAAGGTACACCATTATCAGACGAGACGCAAGGACCGTCAATTTACAAGAGCCGAAAAGGAGGATTGTACTCGAAATTAGAGAAAAATCACTGTGGAGGAGTGATCCGTGGCCATAGCGTCAGGCTACAAAGCCTGAATCTATGTACAAAAAATGTCCTCTACAATAATTATTTGCTTGTATTTCGAGCACTGTAGGAGAAAAGTAAAATATTTACCTAAACCTCAAAATAAGTCTCAGACATCATATGTGAAGCAGTATTTTCGAGTAGTTTTCAGCTGAAAACTGTACTCAAAAATACTCCTCCACAGATGTTGTCCGAACGTTATTTTGAGGCTTGCTTACCAATTCCAGGTATAATATGAAATTTATCACTCATGTCAGCATCAACTGATGCCGTAACAATCTTTACTTTTGGAAATGCAGAAGAAATGGTATGGACGCCAGCATGAGCCATGATTAATGAAACAAATGTTATGTTTTGCTCTTCTACGTCATGATCCTGAAATATAAGAAAGTTCAAAGTTATTTTTCCCCAGCGAGCAAAAACTTGTTCAAAGTCCGTAGAACTTTGAACATATTTTTGCCCACTGGGTCTACACTTAATCGCAAAGTTGAAAACCATACCGAACAATAGGTAATCTTATTTAAACAATTATATTCAAGCTTTTACATGTCTACAAAGATTGAACCCATTCAGAAGTACAAATCAACTTGACAGCTTGTGGCACCATGAGAAATTTAATGGCATAATGGCATGATGATTTCATAGTGATTTTATGGTATGTTTAGACCTTGCATGTTTATATATAAGAAAAAGTTACAATGCTAAAAGTAAGAAGGTGGCGACAGCAGAGATCCTCTAGCTCGCGTGGGCTGACTTTTTTTTTATGTTCACCACAATAGAATTTTCTTTTAACAATTCTCTGTGAAGGAGAGCATTATCAGAGAACATAAGCAACTAAATTAATGACCCACTCATCCACATGGTTTTCTACAAGTGAAAAATACATAAATACACAAATCTTACCAGGAGAATACGTATTGCCATTAATGCTAAAAATAATAGAAACAATCCGTAGTTCTGGTTAGGGAGGGCGAGGAATAAAAAATCATCAGAGAATATAATATAATATGAACAGAAAGTTTGGTGAAACAAAATGATAACAAATTTCTTTTATATAGGACATCCTATTTCAGAAATATTTATATTGAAAGATCATGGCTAGGAATATTATTATATTCATATACTTTAGGAACCATCTCAAAATTTCGCTCCAAAACCAACTTATTTGGTAGGGTTAAATTAACTAAAATCGACAAAATTCAATAAAAATGAATCTGCAAAGAAGTGCGTAAGGTCAACGAACTTGCAATGGATTGGTTTCTTAGGCGAAGAAACCAATCCATAGCAAGTTCATTGACTCAGTACTCTCCTCTGTAGATTCTTTTGAGACATTTTGTAGGTGCAAGATACACGAAGAGTATCACCACAATACCTGCAGCTCCAGTAGCAACCGTTGCATCCATAAGAATCACTTGATATTTTTCAATATTATGCGGTAGACGAATGTAATGTAACTGAAAAAGAAAATATTTATTTATCCCCTTTTCAAGCATATCTTGAAAAATTATTTTCGAATACGTTGATACAATGGTAGCAAAGATTTGTCAGTACATCGTATCTAGGGCAAAAACATATTTAAAGTCCGCAACGCTAGAACAACGTTTACTGTAGTAGGTTTTAGTGTATGCAACTATAAAATGTTGTAGGTTGAAGATACATAACAGCCAATAAGAATAGAACTTCATGTTCTCAGTATTACGTTTGGGAAGAAATAAAAAGCATGAAAGACTACTGAATACGGAGTCTGTACAGCTTAGTATCCGGACTGTGTATTGCTATCTATGAAATACATAGTCAGTATAAGGAGCTGTACGGACTCCGTATTCAGTAGTCTTTCATGCTGTGATAAATACAGCTAAAGAATAAAACTAATAAAATACTTCAGTTCTGTACCCAGTAGGCAGAAACTTGTTCAAAGTCCGCAGTAAAGACGCTAGAACAACGTCGTTTTTGCCCACTGGGTAGGATTATTTCCCTGGAGACAAAATAGATTGAGAGGGGTTGAAAGGAGCAAATAATCACTGTGGAGGAGTGATGTTTGAGAATAGCTTTCTGACTGTAAGCTAGCTATGCTCAAAAATCCCTCCGTCACAGTGATCATTTGTTCTTATTTCAAGCACTGGTGAAGAGTGGTTGAAGTCAATTTAACATCTACAAAGAAGGGTGTAATGTCAATAAACACGCAATTGATTAGTTTCTTCAGTGCTGCAATATTGTAGTCTCAGTAGCTTGGCTGCAGATAAATTTTACACTTATTGGGATCCCTGCCACAAATACATGAAAACGAGGTGCTGGTCGCTCAAAATAGAACTTATTGCAATGTAATAACTTTCTTTTTGTGCAGGTGCTGCATTGCAACTAGCTCTACTTTGAGTAGAAAACGCCTTGTTTTCAAGACTATAATAAGAAATTCACCTCTGGTTCTGTAGTACGTTTATTTGTTTGTATAAGAATTTTACCAATTCTCACATCTTTTGAAACAGATACTAATGCATCTTCTAAAGCTTCACCCGCTCGCAAGATGGATACACCACACAACTAAAAAAGAATGAATGAATCGTAATAACATATATAACAAAATGGTAAGGGACCGTCTCAAAATTAAAATCTACAGAGGAGAGTATTGAGTCGACGATCTTGCAATGGATTGGTTTCTTCGTACCAAAGAAACCAATCCATTACAATTTAGTTGACCTAACACACTTCTGTAGAAATATTTTGTTGAATTTTGTCAATTATTGATTTGACCTTACCAAAAAAATTGGTTTTGGAGTGAAATTTTGAGATGGTCCCTAAAATATTTCTTTGAATGCTTAAAACAGTAGTCTATAAAAAAGAGAGAGAGTGATCAAAATAAGAATAATTGATCACTGTGAAGGATATTTTTTGAGCATTGCTTCAAGCTCTATAGCTCAAAGCTAGACCCAATGATCACTCCTTCACAGTGATTCTTTACTCTTATTTCATTTATGCATAGACATTGCCACATTCCTGTCACTGAGGTAGAGCACTGATTAAACATCAAGGGCTAAAATAACTGCCACTTATCACTGCCCGACATTCCACTCACCATTATATGATAGGCCTAAAAACCCACCTAAATAATGATATTTTAGTACTTTAGTGTAGTCCCAAGCACGAAAAATAGACCTAAATTACACTCAGGGGCAGGAATTCAGGCCCAGGCTGGAAGAATGGCATGTCAGCACTGTGGATGAGAGATTTTTCATAATATTTTCAGCCGAATTGACTGAAAATGTCAGCCGCATTGACTGAAAATGTTACGAAACATATCTTTCCCCCACTGTGATAATCAGTAGTTATTTTTCTTACCAATCCTTTAAATCTCATGCCTGTATATGTAGTTGCTTGTGGAGTATCACATACATAAGGCTAAAATAAATCATAAAATAAAAGGTACGTTATTGAAAGTAGCCCACCAAACCAACTGAAAGTTAAACCTAAGCACGTAAATATGATTTACATACACGCATTGTACAGTGTTTGAAATATGTCTTTATTAAGATGGTAGAATTTCGGGTCAAATAAACAATTGGAACACAATTTTCAAGGTAAAATTATGTCAAGTCACTGTGGAGGAGTGTGATTTCATATCAAGGATAAACACACAAATTTTACATGGCATTAGGATTCCATGTCTTAATAAGTTGATAAAGTTTCAGGTCAAATAAACAATTAGAACACCATTATCAAGATAAAATTATATCAAATCACTGTGGAGATGAGTACAGTAGTGAAACTTCAAATCATAGCCTAAAGCAATGCTAAATTTGAAACCAATTATTTTCCCGATTATCCCCGATTTTTTCATTATAGCCACTTTTTTCAAACATACAACTCTAATGTCTAATACCAAGAAGGTTTATGACATATTCTACAGTAAAAATAAGATGGCAGCAGTTGTGTTTGCGGACAGAAGAAAATGGTTTTCTTTTGCAAAGACTCATGATAATTTTTATGATTTATTTTTTGATTTCTCAGTATCGGGAGATTTTTGATAGAATCAGGAGAGCGGGAGACATCATTGCAAATCTAGAGACTCCTAATCAAATCAGAGAGTTAGAATTTTCACAGTTTGGCAGTTTAATCAAATTGAAGGAGAGGATACCAAATCCCCGGCAACACACTGTTCTTTATGCCCGGTAACGGTGTTTTACGTCAATTTAATTTCACCTACACACACCACAGCACCCTATCACAAAAGGACCAGGTATTATGGAGCTATTAACTGAGTTCAACTGTAATCGTTTTAACAGTTTTTCAAGAAGAAAATTTAAAATTGAGGGACAAAAAAATTTAGCGTATCATCGTCTAATTCCGTATACTTGTTATTTCGTGTATACAGTCTTTCGCTAGGTCTGATAAATTTGAGTTTTACACACAAAAAACAACCACTGTCCGGAATTGAACACAGGTATCCGACATTAGAAGAAGTCACCAGAGCGAAGACTTTCAGGTAATCCGGTTTACCCGATTTTGATCCAAGTGGTCTCGAAGGATGCCCTTAAGTTCAGTCCAGCCTGTTATCACTAAAAGTACCGATATCGATGCGAAACAGACAGAAATGCAGGTAAAAGTAGGAAACTGTCCGGAATTATACAATGATATGCTACCTGTCAAACGGGGTGACTCAAATCTCCGAAGTGAATAGTATCCTCAATATCTTTTAATTCGTCGCCCAAGTTTCACGTTGTTTCCTCCCAAATTAAAGCTTTCAACGTCACAAACGTCCTTCCGCAACACCTTACCTGCCATATATTTGTGTTTGTAAATATTGTGAAGTTGTATTTTACCGAATAGGGAATTTGCAAAGTTGTCTAGAAAAAAAATCAGCTAGTGTCACCCCGTTCGACACCTCTGGACTACCCTATACAGTACAGTACATTTAGTGAGGAACTTTAAATAATTTTAGCAAGTAAACGCTTTTTGAATTAGGATTATTATCCTCGTTAATTATCTTCGTACACAAAAATACTGCAAAATATGCAATGTATTTTGACTTCTTTTCGAATGCTAGCTATCTACTAAAACTGTAAAATTAGGCTTAGCAATAAAATTTGTAAACATATCATAAATATCAGATATATAGTGACTGGTTCTGGTTCTCGATTTGCTTATTGCGCGCGGTTTATCATTTTGCAGATTACGTGTAGCTAAATGTTTGACTTCATACAGCTGTGGCGTAGCAACTACTAACTACTTGTTTACACGCGAGGAATACCACAAAAAAAAACTGAACTCTTCCTGGTCTGGTTGTAAAGTTCCTCTTTAAAACGTACTGTAGGTAAGACGGTGTGTTTAAAAAACTCATGGACCCTTTTAGGGGCGACCCTTTTCGCCTACTTATAGAATAGAGGAGCTCAACCTACTTTTCTTGAAAGGATTTATACTATAGTTAGTGTACAACTTTTGATTTTTTTGTTCTTTCTTGATCGTTTCGCACAGAATGGCAGTTTGGTGGACATGATTTATTGTAGAAGCATCCTTCTTCGACCCAGCCATCTTGTTTATATTTCGAACAAGTTGCTAAGCACGTTTTTCAAAAGTATTGAAAAGCAAGTAAGATATAAATTAGAATGATACATTTCAATAGCAGACATTTTGGCATTAAATATCGAAATAAATGAATATTTAAGCTTTTTTAGCTTTCTAATAAGATTTAACGGATATCGACCTTTAATTAGAAATTAGCAATACTAAGAAAACTCACAGTCACCACTGCATTATGAACAATAAATTACAACTATCGAATATGCTTTTTAATCATTCTGCAAATAAGATTTACTGCTCATTTTTGTGATAAAATATTTAAAACATCAACAAGTTTCTTTTGGAAAGGGAAAGTCTAGATACTGTCATATCATATCGTCATATCATAGGAAACAACCTAACGTGAAAACAATACTTAGAAATTGATTGATCTGATTATTACCCGTAGATTACATATTTGGTTCATAATCACTGATGGTTGTTCTTGGTGTAAAAAAGGGAGAACTAGTTGTTGGGTCTGATGTAAACATTATTGGACTGGTTGTTAATGTATTTGATCACGGCAGCTAAATCGCGCAGGTTTAACATAAATATCAGTGTGTAAACTAGCTAAACACTGGTATATAGCTATACCCACATATATACTGGTGTATATATATTCTATTCTGTGTCTTGTTGGTTTTTGTAGTTGCTAATGACTTAATTGGAGTTTTATCGAATAGATTCGGTGGCCCGAATAAGTTTCTTCATCACATCAGTTCCATCCACGAACCTTCACAACAAAAATGGCAAGTGTCCAAAGAGTGCTGAAACCATTTCAAGGTTTATATTTCCCATCAATCAATTCAACACTTGAGAATTTATTCACTTTAATAAGAAATGCGAAGAAAAATAAAACACATGTCCATAAGTTCAATGATCTGTTAAAACCTCTCGTAAAAGCCTTGAGTGGTGTCAATTATGGCTTTGTTCGACAAGCTGAATTTTATCCAGACTTAAAAGAAATTTTGATAAAGATTCAAAATCATATTTTAGAATCAACAAGAAGGAGAAAATTCTCACGATTTATGATGGCGAAGAAAGACACTGAACTATTGAATGAGATGGAAAGTCATATTGATCAAATAGTCGGTCGAATTTTTCTTTCTTATTCTCAAAGAATGAGAAAGATCTAGTTTATTCCTTTTAATTTTTAATGATTTTTGTTTTTTAGATAATCTCTTGTAGATAATGTTGTCCAAGCGCCCCCGAGAATAAACTAAACTTCTCTCCACTTTACTTCAAAATTAAAGGAAGCCCTTACATTTTCTTGCCTAATGGAGACATTTCTGTCTGTAGTTTTTAGTATATGAAAAAGGCGGTTTTGTTTTTATTATTTTAATTAACTTAACTTTAACCATGGCTTTGACCTAAGAATTAATAATTTCCTAGCTTCTATTTTTTTTTAAATCATTTTATTCATCAGAATGTTAAGTCATGTGTCATCACATTACATATAAATCTCTGTTTAGTACGGTTCCTTTGATTTTTTGAATAAAATCTTATTTTCTTTATACACATATATACTTAAAACAATGACTATCCTTGCTGTATTTAGTTTCAGTTTATATTGATGCCAGATTAAAGGTTAAAAAAAGACTGTCGGACATATCACTTGTGGAGGAGGGCTTTTAAGTATAGTTTAGCTTTTGAGAAGAAAACTCAAAAAAAGATTTATCCACTGGTAATGCCTGACATTTTTTTTTAAGCTTGAATATTTATAAAAAAAATTGAAACTTGGACAAATAACTGACATAAAATTTGATTCACATTAAAGAAAATAACATTTCATATTATCTATGGAATTATTCAATGGACACACAGTATATACATAGTCATGCACTCTATTTCCGAGACCACAAAATATTTTCACAAAGTTCAATCAAAGTTTGAAGTAATGCATTATTAAATTTGTTTATTATTATAATTAATGACAAAGCTGTTAGATTTTTGAAGTACTGTTTGTATGTATTATGAGACATTTTAGTTATTTTAGGAAAACAAGATTAAAAAGATGGAAATAAATTTTAAAAAATATGCTGTCAAAGAATTTTTCAAAATTAATGCCGTATTTTTGTAGGGGGAGGGGTAAATTCCTGTTTATTAGGCACAGGTTTTATTTCTGACAAAGCTGTTAGTTTTTTGACGCTAAATTTTTCTGTTTTTAATATAAATTATAGACACTCTTCCAGTACTGTATGTATTATTAAAAAAAAATCTGTTAAGATATAAATATATTATGATACCATGATTGAATTGAACTTGAGAAACAGTAATTCATTTACAAATTAAATACTCTCCTGTGCCTAATTGTAGGGTGTAAAATTCCCATTTATTATGCACAGGTTTTATAAGGGTTAGATCTAAAAAACTCTTTTAATAATAATTTTCAGATTTTATGCAGATCACTTCCACACCCCCTGTTATTAGCCCCCCTACAATTAGGTACAGGAAAGTATGCAAGCTGGACATATAAGTTTACTGAGGTTACAAGTCTGAAAGTGCTGTCAGATTATACCTGTGGAGGAGTGTCTTTAAAGCTTATTAAGTCAGTTACACATTCTGACAATTTGATTCCCTAATGACAATTATTTGTGGAGATATGAGTGATGATATGAGTTTTGTATTTTTTATACTAACTGTGTGGCAGCCATATTGTTTGGCTAAACTTCATTGATTATATGCATAATTACATAAAGTTG
>JAULBZ010007063.1:0-11824 GCA_032360805.1 Neoturris breviconis | reverse complement strand
ATTTGTGGGCGATAGCAGCATGTCTTGACTCTTCGTTTTTGAGGGGAGTTGATGATTTGGACAACCCATTCTATGAAACGCTGGTTCGTATCAAACCTTAAACATTTTTCTAAAGATGCCAAAGCATCTTTCCCAACATACAGGTTATGTTTCTTCGACCAACAGACCAAGAAGATGAAACAGCTTGGCGGCTGCCGCCATGACAGGAATGATACGCTAAGCGAGATTTTTAGTCATCGCTATAAAGTATAGATTGCACGACCGATCAAAGTAATTCCTACTACTCGCGTAGAGAGGAATATTTTCAGAATCGTTGTTTGGATAAATTGCTTTTAGATATTTTTTGCAGAATAAGCGTTTTTTGGTCTAGACTCTCAATATATGGTTAAAAATTATCTTTAAAGTTACAAAGATATAACGAGCTAAAATGAATTAACCAAAAAGTTAATCAAAATAACAAATACAGAGAATAAAAATATAATCACTGTGAAGGAGTGACTTTAAGCATAGCTTCAGGGTAGAAAGCCTGAGACTAAGCTCAAAAATCCCTCCTCCACATTGATTATTTACTCTTATTTGTATCACTGAAAATATACTTGAGAACATACACACATTGTAAAAGACTACTGAAAACGGACCATGCATGTCAATACACAGTTCGGATACGGAGTTATACGGACTCCATAGTCAGTAGTATTTCACAATATAATTCATCGACATTAGTAGAAAACACGTGGTTTTGTACTACTTCTCACAGCCTCGAATATGCGTCCAAGTAAACAGTATATTAAAACCAATAAAGTTCACAAGCTTGAATGTAATTATTGGACATCACATGCCGAAGAGCGTTTTCTGGAGTATAGTTATCAGCTGCAAAGTTGACTGACTGCAAAGTCCGACAGTTATATCCAGGTTTAATTAATATTGTAGAAATTCTGTAATTCGACAATCCGATAATTTGAAAATCCGGTCATTCGACAACCCAATAATACGACAATCCGTTAATTTGACAATCCGATAAGTCGACCTGTTTAATCCGAACTCCGTTAATTCAACTATTCGAACAGATTTGTTGCAGGACGGAGACTCACATAATCCGAAAGTGACGTAAACCAAACCAGTTTCTAAGTCCTCTGGAAACTTGAGTTATGTGATTCAGCGGTTAAATAAACTGCCGTTGGCTTGAAATATTCTGAACAATCTCACCTCTACAGTAAATGATCGGCAGTTATTTCTACCTCCGGTGATTTCTATTGTACTCGCATTCAGCATAGTCACGAAATAAATGCCGAACATCACCTGCGGAGGAGTGTTACTAACAAAACACTACTCCACAAGTGATTTCCGATCATCCATGGTTCAAAGTTTGATTCAGTAGACTTACTTTTCAAACAAAAGCAAGCGATAAGGGCCAGTGCAACAGCTGCAACAATTAATCCAATGATCAATGCTATATTTGTCTTACTTTCTTTATCTTCACAACGCTCACCACTGTATTCACTTGGACACCTAAATAATAAATAGTAGTGCTTGAAATAAAAATAGATAATCACTGTGGACTGCGTGAGTAGCTGAAACCTATCCAAATCTATATGCAAGTCTCGAATATGCAAGTCTCGAATCGGATTCCTGAACATGAACCCAATTAACTGGAAGCTTTTGCTCACACAATTTTAAAGATCAGGCAGACCTGAATATACCCAGCTGGCAAAAAATCTATTTAAAGTCAGCAAAATAACGTTAGAACATCGTTCAAAGAACGTTGTTATATCGTTATTTTGCTGACTTTCAACAGGTTTTTGCCGGCTGGGTAACGGTCGGACATCACCTGTGGATGACTGTTTTTTAGTATAATTTTCAACTTACTAAAAAAAAACACTCATCCACGGGTGATATCCGGCAGTTATATTCAGGCTTGCTAGGGACTGTACATTGCCATATCGTTTTACGTATGAAAACAAGATTAAACACAAGGTTTTATTGTGAAGCGAGATCTTGCTTTGTTTTGTCTATGTAAAAGCGGGATAGCTCACCTCCATATCAAGAGTTTCGCTTACTAGTTCAAAAATTCCATAAAGCTTTAAGAAAACCACGGTTAAATCCCACTATCAAGCCTACCTATAAAGGTCGGATATCGCCTGTGGAGGAACGTTTAGTTTTCAGCATTGAAGCAGAAAACACTCCTCCAAGGTTGGCTAAAACTTACGTGCATCTCCTGCCATTATTACTCTTTTGACAAACACCTTCATTCAAACAATAACCATCTTCACAATTTACTGAGAAAAAAAACACAATAGAAATTGAAATTAAATCTACTCGGGCACAAAGGTTGAAGAACTGATCATTCATGTTAAAAACCAAAACCTGAAAAAAGCTGTAGAACATCAACTGGGGAGGAGTGGTTTTGAAACACTCCTCCAGAAGTGATATTAAGCAGCTATATTAATATTGGAAAGCGAATATAATTCTTCTAAAATCTTGCAGGACGGAAGTGAGGTTGACATAATTCAGTTCAGACAATGTAGTTGAATGATAATATTTCAAACATTTTTACATTTTTACACTTATCTGCAGTTTATGACAATCTAACTTCGTACTGCAAAAATGAGACAAAACTTTAAACATAACATTTTTGTGCTGGTCATGAACCCCTGATATTTCAAATTTTTTCATAGAAATTTCCCTTAAATATTAATACTTAAGGGGGGTATATCATCAGAAATCAGGGGGTAAAATACTAATTAATGTTACTGTCAGATGGAATATAACAATAGAAGGACTGTTAAAGCATCTTAAAAACGGGTGTACATACCGAAACATTTTGATCCATCATTACTCATATAAAATCCATCTTTGCATGCACAACCAGCTCCTGTGGTATTATACCAGCAATATTGATCTACTGGACAGTTGAAACGAGTACAGCGATCTAATGGTATACAAGACAAAATACAAGCCACTATGAAGTTTTACCAAGCCTTCATATAACTGCCGGACATCACCTGTGAAGGACTGTTTTTGAGTATAGTTTGAAGCTGAAAACTATGCTCAAAAACACTACTCCACAGGTGGTGTCAGGCAGTTATATTCAGGCTTGAGTTACGACAGCATATGACCCAATCAATCAACAGTAAATAACATTATCAACAGCAAATGTCGCAAAGTCGCCAGAAAATGTCGCAACCAGACAGTAAATGTCGCAACCAGACAGTAAATGTTGCAAAACACTAAATGTCGCAATGCAGAAAATATCACTAAATAACACAATTATAATAAAATTAATTTGAGACCAAGAGTACGACTAACACTTATCAGATTTAATGATATCTGTTTCTGATTAGGCTAGAATCTGGCACTATACTATCAAAATTGAGATAATAAATGTCCCGTAATTAATTAATAATGATATTTGTCAAACAGATGAATGAGAGTTCCCTGTTTAGCGTCAATTTTTTAAGTATAATAAATTTTTTATGGCCAAGCTAAATTTATTCTAAAATTAAGATGATATAATCACATGGCTGCAATTTTTCATGATGACAAAAGCTATCAAGTGGCCTATTACAAAGGTAAAACTGCCACAGAATTTAATTATGTGACATATACTGTTGCTTTTTGATATTGCTGCGATACTTTAGTGCTGTGACATATAGTGTCACATTTGCAACATTTACTGTTGAGTTGTAACATTTAACTTTCTGACATTTACTCTTCTTTTTTTATATTGCTGTGACATTTAGTGATGCAGTTTGTCAAATTTCCTGTTGAGTCGCAACAATTGGTGACGACTTTGTGACATTTACTGTTAATTGTGTCATTCACTATCGTAACATATGGAACAACAGCAAAAAATACTGTTCCAGTGGGGAATCTGTTCAAAGACCGAAGTAAAGACGCTATGCTATAACAACGTGTTCAATGTTGTTCTAGCGTCTTTAATGCTGAAGTTGAACAAGTTTTTGCCTACTGGGATGTCCAATACGGATCCGAGTATATCCATACGCGTATTTGTTTTATAAGCAATTTGACTTTTGGCTTTGTATTACTGTTGCTTTAAGAAAATGCGAACATTTTGTAGAAATATTGCTTGGGTGCTTCCTAGTGTCGTTACTGTGGAATTTGATCAAGTTTCTTCCACTGGGAACAGACCGAAAATATAAATGAATTTATTGAATTCATTCCCAGGGAAAGTGCGCTGAATCAATGATTTTGCAATTGATTGGTTTCTTTGTCTTGAAGAAACCAATCAATTGCAAGCTCATTGACTTAACGCTCCTCGTTGTAGATTAATTTTTAATTTTTGACTACTTTAAACCTGTTAGAATATCTGCTTTTTAAAACGAATATTGGAGATGGCTCCTTATGAGAGCATTTACGAGTAAGTTTATCTTATTCTATGAAAATAAATTAATAAAATGAGTCACACTTTATTCATTGAAAGACTTTAAGTATGTCAAATGTGGTAAAGCACCTCTCGACGATTGTTTTGGATCCTTCTATTCATCAGTTAGAGTGAGGTTTTTAGTATAACAATTGGAAAAAGCAACTTTAGTTTTACACCTCCTCATTAGCTAAAGAATGCAATAAAATGTCCAAACAAAGAAGCTAAAAAAACAACGATACCGCCAGGTTTTTGTATTCAAAGTGGCCACACAACCTTAAAATTAACGTTGTTTTGAAGTTGTAAATCTGAGATCGTGTTGTGTGACACAATCATAACCTGGTGATTGAGAGAATTAGTGAGCACTCTTACCTGTTTTAAAAGTCGATGCATCGACACTAATTCCATCAACACTCCCTTTGTTAATTTCACTCCTCAATGGTTGGAATGGATCCTTTGAATTAGCAATGAATGAAAATGTCATAGAAGATACGATACTGCCAGACCTAAATTAAAATGCAGTTTTAGGTGTGTTACTTTCTGAGGGGCGGTGGGAGCGGTGATTGAGACGGTGTAGTAGTGGTGGGGTGTTGCAACTAGCAACAAATGATTCATTGATTATTTAATATTGTTTTACAAGATTTCATGAACACGTGTATTATTCGTCAATCTTACTCAGTGTGCACCCGACGTCGAATGCACCCGACGTCTAATTAACGTCGAACAGACGTTGGTGTCAGTCACATACCTGAAGAATAGCATTTAACCTTTACAAAATCACTATGATGATCTATGATCATTAACTCTTAGTGGATAGGAAGGCATTGAGAATACAAGATGAACGTATGTAGCACTTACTTGAGTTCGTTGATAGTTATTGAATTCAATTTCTTGTCATCCTTATATACAGACAATAACTATAATAGAATAATAATCTCAAATGAAAAGATTTCAAAATGATCATGCTCTGAAAAGAATGCTATTACGACACAAACCTGCATACATCTAACTGCTGGTCGTTAAGGCTAAGTAGACGATTATTTGCAATAATTCTGATTCAATTATAATTCAAAATGACTAATGTGAGTTTCATATTGACATATCATTATTCCATATTAGTACTTGCAGATAATAAAGGGTAGTGAGTCAATGAACATACAATGGATTGGTTTCTTGGTACAGAAGAGTAACCAATGAACTGCAAGGTGATTGATAGAACACTCTCCATTGCAGATTCATACTTACAGCCTTGGTTATTAAGTGTGCAGCATGTCTAAATTCAGGTGTGTTTTTATTTTTCATGTTGTCATTCCACGTGAGTGATGTAAAAGACATTGTGGCATCATATAAGGTGCTTGAAACAGGTGCTACAAGATAAACATATTATCTTTTAAAATTTGTCAATTTTGTTTACATACTACGAGAAACCGATTTCGCAAAGTGATAAAATATATTGTGATGAATGAGAAAAATATTTTGAGTTGCTTTCTGAAATTTCCAAAATTATATAAAAAATTCTTTAAACTCTAAAGACTCTTCGCGTAAATGGGGCAAAATTCTTAATAAATAATTTAATATATACACTGTGGCGATGATAAATCGAAAATCATGCAATCCGAACAATTCGGACAATTCAAAACAGTAGATGTCCACTATTTCGAATTTCGCAAGGGACCAGACATTTTGTTTGAAGTAGTGAATGTTCGAAATATCCGAAATTCATAATAAATCAGGAATTTAGGCACAAAAATACAAAGACCACACATGCTTTGATAAATAGAAGCCATTTTATTGCAATTAGAAACACATTTTACATTTTGAAGAAGTTAGCAATTGTAAACTGCTTGGTCGGCTGTTTGGATTGTTTGTCAACTTTATTCTGTAGCTTGAAGCAGTTATACATATTCAATAATATAATACGTCTGCGAAAAAAAGATCATCAATATGCAAAATTTCAAGCACATTCGGAGGCCTGCAGGCATCTACTGTACGACATTTCTGGGTGGATATTTTTGTTTCGTTATATTAACAATTTCTATAAACAGGCAGCATAAATCACAACGTCAAAGATTACTGAAGACGGTCTTGTATATCCTTATACAGACTGTGTATTGTCATGTTATGGTAATAAAAAGTCCATGCATGTCTGTATTTAATAAAAACAGTCGTTTCACATTGAAAGTACTTACTAAAACAATCAGTACTGTTTGTTGATGCAAATCCTCTTGTTACTTGTTTACTTGGACATTTTACGCACTGAGGTGATGTCATGTCATTTCTATAGTAACCAACACTGCATTCCATACATTGTAAACCATCAGATGATACTTCCAGACCAATTGGACATTTTGCTGTATAAAAAAATATATAATGGATGATATCTCAAATTCCATATTTATGGTGAAGAATCACATTAGAGTTCATTCTATTAGGTGAAAAATTCTATGCAAAAGGGAAAAGTTAGTAAAATCGGGGTTACACAATGTCACGTTAATTTCTACCAATGTTTATGTCTTTTTTTAAAACTTGACACCTAATATTAACCTTAAGTTAATTGTTAGCTTTTATTACTTTTTATGATTTACTTATTGATTTAGAACTTTAACGACTTTTGATAACAGCAAGATTTAAATAAATATTAACATCACAAGGAGAATAGAAGATGGGAAGAAGAAAGATCAGGGCTCGAAATAACAGCCGGTCATCACTGTGGAGGAGAGATTTTTCAGAATATTTTGAGCCCTGAAAGATTAACTGAATATTTGAGTAAATGTGGTTAAATCTCCACTTTTGAAAAATTCCCTTTTTTATTATAAACCAAAGATCGTTAACTCGGTACTCTTCTCCATGCTTACCGATACATTTTCCATCCTTATTTCCACGTTGATAGGTTGTTTTTCCATATGGACAAGCTTGACATTCAGGTTGATTGAGTATGTTTCTATAGTAACCAGCTAAACATGGTGTACATTTTGAATTGATCATCTCACTTCCAAGTGTACATCCAACTAGTAAAAATTAAAAATAATATATAAATATCCCATTGGATAGGTGTTTGAAATAAGAGCAATAATCACTGTGGATGAGTGATTTTTGAGCATAGTTTCAAGCTCAGTAGCCTAAAACTATGCTCCAAACCCTCTCTTTCACAGTTATTATTTGTTCTTATTTCGAACACAGTGGACACACAGCATTGGTTCAACAGAAAAACAAAGTCAAATTGACAGGGGAAATAAAAAGGTTGAGATTAAATGTCATCACATGTGGAGGTGTGTTTTCGAGTAGTTTCAACTATGTAGCTGAAAACTCTACTACAAAAATTACTCCTCCACGGATAATGTCCAATAGTTCATTTCAGGCTATGAATAATCATAATACAGAGAAAGAGAACTATTCAATGAAACTAACAGGTTTCTTCTGGATAAAAAATTTGGTCAATTTCAAAATTGCCTGTTTGAAAAAACTGTATTCACAGGCTCATCACAGTGATCATAATCTTAAAGTCTGCAGTAAAGACGTGGCATCTTTACGGCGAGACGAGACGTGGCATCTTTACGGCAAGACGTGGCATCTTTACGGCGAGACGTGGCATCTTTACAGCAAGACGTGGCATCTTTACGGCAGACTTTGAAGTTTTTTCCCACTGAGATAATCTTATATAAATATATTCGCAGCATAATAACCACGTCTTCGATATCTTCACAGTGGTCAAAATAAGAGTAAATAATCACTGAGGAGGAGAGTTTTTTGAACATGAGAGAGTTTTGTACCTAAAAACTATACCAAAAACACTCCTCCACAGTTGATGTGTAGCAGTTATTCTAAGGTTTGCAAATACCTGTACCATCATAATCCCATTGTGTACATGTCATATCAATTTCAAAAAGATGTTTTGTCGTAGTGACGTCAAAACAATGTCTTCTCGACATTGATATGACATCGTGTACCAACAGAGATTATATTAAATACCTGAGCAATCACTCTTACTAACAGTACCAGTTTTTTCAGTAGTATTACCCACTGGACAAGCTGTACAAGGCATAAACCCATCGATGTCTTTATAAAAACCAAGCATGCATTTCTTACATGATAGATCATCAGCATCCAAATATTCTCCTTTGGTACAGTGTGCTATGATTGAAAAAAGTGTTGTAAAGGTAAAGATATATAACGAAACTTCAGTGGTTGAAACAAGAGTAAATAATCACTAAGGAGGAGAATGTGTGAGCATACCTTTAGGGTTTGTAGCCTGAAACTATTCTCAAAAAATGACTCCTCCACAGACCCATATCAACCCAGGACATGTTCGAGGGATGTGTTCCGGAGGAAAATTTGTGACACTCCTCCGCAGTAATTATATGTTCTTTTTTAGAACATTGCTTTCATGTATTTTCATGAGTTTTTACAAACACCTCTACGAAAACTATAATTTATATTTTTTTGTCCACTGAGATATACTCAATAACACTCCTCCAGAGGTGATGTCTAACAGTTATTTTTAAGATGCAGGGAAGCAATTATTATGATAATCGGTATCTATTTTTAGTAATTCAATAGGCTCTCATAGTTAAAGAAATCTTGTTGTTAACTCTTCCATGACGATCATGACCTCCTGATATTCAAAATTATTTCATAGAAATATTCCTTTAATACTAATATTTAAGGAGGTTATGTCCATCAAATACTAAAATAAAATTATAACGTTATGATTAACCCCTGATTAATAAAAAGAACAGCAGGGTTCGAAATAACAGCCGGTCATCGCTGTGGAGGAGAGATTTGGAAAAGAAAAATCTCTCCTCCACAGTGATGACCAGCTGTTATTTCGAGCCCTGGAACAGATAAATTATTCTCATAATTGAAAATAATAAGTGACTGTCTTGAACGAATTTTAAAGATAATCATCTAGCATAAGTAGCGATTAGGTGCCTAGACACATCATTGAGGCCCAAACGCTGACTTTCAGCCTTTATTTCGAAAATGTTTAAAATTCTTGGGCTAATTGACTAAGGTAACATATCTCATACATTTGTTTAAATCTGTAAAAGAATGTTGACGATGAGTTTCAAAACATTGGAATACTGTTTCAAATAAGCACAACGTGAATTAAATCCTCTGAAATGTGGTAGAATACTTATGCTAAATGATTATTTTTAAGAAAAAGCTTTACCTGTGCAATTTGAGATTGATGTAGCACCAGTGCCAAATGTAGATTTCTTGTTTGAACATTGAGTACATGATTCCGAACCAACGTCTGATGAATAACTTCCAACTGGGCATGACTTACATGTGGCGTTAACCTTGTAAGTTCCAGTTGGACATAAAACTAAAAACAAATTTAAAAAAATGTCAATAATTTTTTAAAAAACTGTGTTTGATTCACACATGATGTTAATCCTGTAAGCTCCACTTGAACAGAAGACGAAAATAAATTACTAAATACAAAAGGTTAAGGGTAACATCTTAAACATTGTCATAACCAGAATATGCTGACTTCGAATGCTGATATAAAACAATACGACCTTTGTGGATTATTATATCAATAAATTTGTAACTGATGAATTCTATGTAACCAGTGGTCAGAACAAGAGTTAAGAAAGGTTCCCACCATTGCGCTGAGCTTTATTGCTGTCTTTTCAGAGAGATCACTTTAAATGCAAATAGTGAGAACCGTAAAATATATTGCTCACTTCATGCAAATTCAGAACAAATGTCAGAAAGAATATAATAATTTTTTATATATATATTCACACTGAATTAGTACACTAATTGAAGAAATAGTGATGTTACTTTAAACTTTAAATAGATTTCCTTTATTTTGGAGCATGTCCGTTAATTTGTTATAAAGATCTTGCACTACTTTTAAAAGAAAAAGTTTAGTTTTTAGAAGCAAAGTAGTGTTTGTGTAATCTTAGTGTAAACGTTTGAAAATAATATGGGGAAAACAAATACTTGCAACATTGATCCCAGAATCTCCTTGTTTGGAACTAATTCTTATTTTGTTGTCTTCTTCTTCGTGTTATCAGTGCACTTTTCTAATCCATGTAAGACGAAAAATATTTTCGGTGATTTTATTTTATTCACACTGGTGTAAGGGACCATCTCCAAAATTCGTTACCAGGTGGAGAGTGCTAAATCAATGATCTTGCAATTGATTGGGTTCTTCGTCCCGAAGAAACCAATCAATTACAAGCTCATTGACTTAACACTCTTCATCATAGATTGCTTTTTCTCAAAATTATTGAATTTTGCTTTTTTAAAGCTGCTAAGATATCTGCTTTTGGTAACGAATTTTGGAGATGGCTCCTAAACTGATACAAAATTCATGCACAGGTGTCTCCAGTTTTTCATTCTGAGTGCTATGAGTGCGAATAAGTAAAACGTACTGGTGGGATCTAACCTTAAATAATCACTGTGGAGGATAACATCAAAGCTTTGTATTGTAAAGCTATGCTAGCAAATCACTCCTCCACAGTAATTATTTTCTCTAATTTAGATTATTGTATATAACGGAATTTTCTACTCACCACAAGTTCCATCTTTTAACACACTTCCGTTTCTACATTGAATCATGGTTTCAGCTACACTCGCCAATTCTTTTTGAACAGGAACTTTATCACCATTTACATCAACAGTCAAATCAATCGATCCATCTTTTACACCCTGTTGTAATGCTTCTTTCAAACTATTCTTCACTTTATCAAATTGTGTATCAAATGAAACTTCAATATTGAATGATGACGTAGTAGCTCTACGTTTTCTTTTACCTCCACCAGTACATTGTACATGCATGTTATCAAAATTACATGAGTCGCCACAAATACCATGTGAAGCTTGTAAACGGCTTATTAGTTTTTTAAATTTTTCTATGAAATCTTTTTTGAAAGTGTCATCACACTTTGTAGATGTGTACGTGAACTTGTTTGTTCCAGAATAGCCAGGTTGAACAGATGCTAAAATTTAATTGATTAGTGTAATAATTAAAAGAACTTAGAACTGCATTCCCTTCACAAACCAGTAGCACATCAGCAGTCAAAGTAAGAGTAAATAATCACTGTGGAGGAGTAATTTTCGAGCTACAAAGCCTATAGTTACGCTTACACCTCTTTCACAGTGATTATTTACTTTTATTTCCATCACTACACATAAATTTCGAAAAAATACAAGACACATTATTTTATTAAAACCCCATTCAGAAAGCATCTCCAAATTATATTAAAATCTGCGATGAAGGGTGTTATGTCAAAAAACTTGCGATTGAACGGTTTCTTCTATGCAAACAAACCAATCAAATGCAAGATCATTGATTCAATACAGCGTCAAAGACTGCCGAATATGGCACAGTATATCTTCATATTCAAACTGCGTATTAAGGAGCCATCTCCAAAATTCGTTACCAAAAGCAGATATCTTAGCAGCTTTAAAAAAGTAAAATTCAATAAT
>JAULBZ010007062.1:0-11826 GCA_032360805.1 Neoturris breviconis | reverse complement strand
AACTGAAAAGAATGGATCAGTTTGCAAACTGGTTTGGCAGTTTGCAAACCATGTCTGAAAAGAATGGACCCTAAATATAACTGTCAGCCATGTCTAATTTGAAATTAAAGCAGCCTTTACATGGACCTCTAAATGAGTTTCATTCTAAACAATCTTGCAATTGATCATGTAGAGGTCCATGTAAAGGCTGTCTAAAACCCAATTCGGCTTAACGCCTAACCTAAAACCTAATTCTACTTAACATCCAACCTAAAACTTGACATCCACGATGAGTTCATTTATGGTATTCAACTTTCAAGCTCTTTAATATTGTGTTTGTATGTCCTAAACACCAATAATATTCCTGTGACATACTACTTCTCCTAATGTCTGGTTGAAATAAGAACTAATAAGAATTAATAATCAATGTGGAGGAATGCTTTTTGAGCATAGTTTCAGACAACAAAGCTTGAATTGACAATGACTCTTCCTCTGCTGTGAATTTCTCTCATATCGACTGCTAGTAAAACATGTTTGATCTTATTTCTATTTATAGAGGACTTAGTTTGTTTGGTTCTCATGAATGTTATGTACTTGGTATTCTAAGTGCTGTTTTCTGTTTATTGATGGTAATTAAAATATGAATTTGCTAGTCTCATTTAGAGAGCGTCTCAAAAATAAAATCTACAGAGAAGGGTACTGAGTCAATAATCTTTCAATAGATTGGAACCAATCCAACCCATGCTTGTTGAAATAACACTCTTCATCATATTTTTATTTTTTGTTGAATTTGGTCAAATTTAGTTTGTTTAATTCTACTAAAAAAGCCGTTTTTGAACCTTCTCAAAAATAAAATCTATTGAGGAGAGTGCTGAGTCGATGATCTTGCTATTATTGCTCAAAGTAGAACTTGTTGCAATGTAATAACTTCTTTTTTGTGCAGTGTCCTGCAGCCAACAATTTTCGTGTATTTGTGAATAAGTCTATTGATTTTTTTTATTGATACTGAAGAAACCAATGTAAATGCATCAATAACGGTTAAAAACCACTATATAACTTCTGCAAACTAGTAGAGTTCACTTGCATTGTATTTGTTAAAATACAACTGATTTTCACGTCTCTTTTGATGCATTAGGTTACCGAAACGGCTGGTATATCAATGGAGTTAGGTTGTTTTATCTGTGGTGGTATTATTGGCACTCTTGGTGAACAAACCTCTAAACAGGTAACCAACAATCTGTAGTGATCATAATAAGAGTATATAATCGCTGTGGAGGAGGGATTTTTGAGCATAGCCCCAGTCATTTCTTCTCAGTGTTTATTTGATCTTAGTTTGATCAATGAACATTTCCGGACATTTAGAAATTTCCGAATTATGTTCCTATTATGCTTTTGTGCAGCATGTTAATTTGAGTTTAAAAATTCTCTTTTTAAGATTATTCTCTGTCAAGTTCATAGCTACCTTTGGGGCCATCTCCAAAATTTTCTCCCTGGGGAATAGTGCTGAATCAACGATCTTGCAGTGGATTAGTTTCTTCGTACTGAATAAAACCATCAATCGCAAACTCGTTGACTTAACAATCTAATCTTCATTGTAGATTAATTTTTCTCAAATTTATTGATTTGCTTACCCGTTTTTAATAAAATTTACCAATTTCGACTAAAAGTCATCGGTGTTTATTTAAATGCTGGTAGCTTATCCCTGAGGTTTTTACACTAGAGGGACATTTAATTGGGAGAGGAGTTAATAATTAAATTTTAAATTTTACCTTGGATGTTTAAACAGGAGAGACGTTAATCCAGGAGCAGTCATTTACGGTAGCTTCAGTAACAGTAACCAGTCTCTCGGTAACCAGCAATCTAAATAGAAGCGAATAATCATTGTGATGGAGTTAAAACATCCCTCCTTGACTGTGATTATTTACTCCTATGTTGAATACTGTATCCATTTTTTGCGTTATTTTTGTTAATAACTGTATTGTAAATATTTTCTACATCATGACCTTGAAACAAATTGTGGAAGCTTTACTAAACACGTGGATAATGTCGAATTTTTTTTAATCATAAATAAACTGCTTTCAACAGACCACTGCAACAAGTTTATTTATTTTAGGTTTTATCAACAGTGGAACCATTGAAACACCTCTTCTCCACGCTCTTCTTTGCTTCAATAGGTATTGCTTATAAGATGCTTTGTTTGTATGCAAATTCCTTTATAAAAGCTAGCAAATTAAAGGGTGTGAATTAGAAAAATGTCTAGAACTTGTCAATTAATGAAATTCCAAAATTACACGCATAATCAATAAACTTATTCACAAATACATAGAAAACGAGGCGTTGGCACAAAAAGGAAGTTATTGCATTACATCAAGTTCTACTTTGAGCAGCTAACGTTCGGCAAAAGATTTTATACGAAAGCCAAAAGAAGACGTTGATATCTACCAATAGAATGTCTTATTTTGGCTTTCTCGCAAAATTATTCGCCTAGTGGAAATTCACCATGCCCTCTTTACGTTTCCTCCCTGCAGCTACCTCCCAGTGGGAAAACCTTGTTCAAAGTCTGCAGTAAAGAGGCTAGAACAACGCCTTCTAGTGTCTTTACTGCTGACTTTAAACAAGTATTTCCAATTTAGCGCATTATTTCAAATCATTGTCGAAAAGATGTCGAAAATTTACGTTGATGTCAACCCAAAATTTCCTTAACGTTGGACGATGTGCGCCATCAAGGTTCAAACTCCAAAGTTAACTTAATTATCTATCTTACAAATAGGAGGGATAAAGATCACATTTAAACAGGGGTTCAGAAAGGTGTATAAACAAATACACATAAAAATTTGATATATGAATTTAATACACTATCAGTGTGGATGCTAATAAAAAATATTTTAAAGTTTTCTTGAGGGGAGACTTCTTTTTTCGTTATTTTGTGATATCATTACATCCAAAGTAACTAAACTTTAGTGGTGAATTTCTCTTTCAAGTAGTTCATGTTCATCATGTCCCTGAACAAAATATTAACAACACATAATTTATTTTCTCTATTAATCGCCCTGGGCGCTTATTTCAGAGTGGGCGCAAATAAGATTATATAATTTCAAAGATGGGCATTTATTAGAGGGGTCACTTAATTCAGTATGGGCGCTAATTGCGGGAAATATGGAATATGATTCATAAATATTTTGAAAATATTTATCATTCAATAATTTATTTTTATTTAGGATTTCATATATTTCCATCTTTCGTTCTCTCAGAAATTGCAATTTTTATACCTATCACCGCTTTGGTTATTGTTACTAAGGTAATCACAACACACATTGGTTACTGAATTGCTGTCACTATGGAAACATTGACACAACCATGAGAATTATAGTTTCTTCTGTACGAAAGGTTGATTTCTACAATGTGTGACATCAATTCAAGCAATGTACTCTTCTTTTGGCTTTCGCAACAAATAAATCTGTTTGTACTGTCTACCATCTTCTGTAGCCTGTCAGGGTTCGAAATAACAACTAGTCATCGCTGTGGAGGAGAGATTTTTCAGAATATTTTCAGCCAACTTGGCTGAAAATATTCTGAAACATCTCTCCACAGTAATGACCGGCTGCTATTTCGAGCCCTGGCCTGCGTATATAACTCTACTAAAGGCGGATATCCACTAGGCGAATTCTTCCAGGTGACGTCGCTTTCAACCGATGAAATGGCCTCATTTAGAATTGGAGCGAACGAATTCGCCGGGACGAAGAAACCAATAAATTGCAAGCTCATTGACTTAACACTTTTCATCATAGATTTTTTCTCAAAATTATTGAATTTTACTTTTTTAAATCTGCTAAGATATCTGCTTTTGGTAACGAATTTTGGAGATGGCTCCTAAAGAAATATGGGACATTTGGTTGGCTTCTTCATTATGAAGAAATTAATGAATATCAGATCGTTCACTCTGCCAAAGACTTACTGTAATGGATTACCTATTTCTTATTTTAGAAAAGTTAGCAGAAGCTGTTCGTAAGTTTGGTGAACTACAAATTGTAATCGCAAATGCTGGTGTCACTCGATTACAATCCGTTACAAGTTTACCAGATGATGGCGAAGGTAATTCAAAAGCTAATCATGTTATAAGTAAAAAGAAGATTCAAGAGATGAAGTTTGCAGTTGGTGAATTTTACTTGAGTCTGGTGTTGATACAAAACTTTCAAGTATTACTTCAAATTTTAATTTTCTAGTTTGCATAAAAAATAGTGTTAATGCAGAATATGGTAGCCTTGCTTGTTGATTGCTTAATCTTTAGATGAATTTTTTGTGCTTCATATTAAGCAGGGGCCATCTTAAAATAAATATCTGTAGAGAAGAGTCAAGGATCATGAACACCCTTCTTTATAGTGTATTTTATCCATATTTACGTTCTTAGATTCTACTAAAGCAGTACTTGAGTGTTTGAAATAATCTCTGTGGAGGAGGCAAAAATCACTCATCCATAGAGAGAGATATGGGTTGTAGAAGAATACTGAAAATTATTTCCCAGGTTTATTTTTTACACGCTTGCTAGTAGAAAATTGCACAGTTGAAGAAACTGACAATTTTTTACATTTTTGCAGGAGTTAATTTTCATGGATGAATCTATCCTTAAAATAACACTTGTTTTATGTCCAGAGCTGGAGTGAAATCTATGAATGTTTTACCCGACCGGTATAGCATTGTGAAAAAAACACTTTGTTTTGCTCTAGATGTCAACAAAATACTCCAAATATAAAGAATTTCAAGATATTTGTGACAACAACAACACAGTTTCAACTGCAAATACATAAGGAAGCGATAAAATCTTTATCACATAATAGCCATAACGTATCAGCTCCGTAGCTTGAAAGTGTACCAACATTCTACTAATGTAATGTTTCTACAGTTACAACCTATTTTATGCCAGTGCATCAAATTTCGGGTCAATTCGGTAATGTCGATTGTATATATAACTTGATTTATTTCTCTTTAGCAATTAAATTTTACTGCATTCAGAAAAATACTAAAGAAACATGACAAGGTTTGTATTTAATTTGAAGTTTATATATCATAGCCTGATGTTATGCTTAAAAACTAAAAACGGTTCCTCCACACTGATTATTATTTCTAATTTCAAACATTGAGCAAATGTTTTAAATAACTTTGTAGTGTTCAAAATAAGAGGAAGTAATCACGGTGATGGAGAGATTCTTGAGTTTTCCTTCAGGCTTTATAGTCTGAAGCAATGCTCAAAAATCACTGCACAGTGATTATTTGCTTTTATCTTGAACATTGTTTTTCTCTTTAGATGTTTAAAACAACAACTGGCGTTGAATATAGACAAACAAAAGTTGAAAAATCAACATTTTACGTGAACAAACATGTAGATGAATTAATTTTAAATACTGAAGTAAGTTCGTTGATATGAAGTTAATATGGAAGAGATAATGATAGAGGGAAGATGTTTGCATTCAAACTCCTCACATTAAAGAAATCACTGTTCTGGCCTGTATATCCTTATCAATATAAACTTAAGATGATCAGCAGTAAAGACATTAGAATAAAGAATGAAGTTGAAAATAATGTTCTAGTATCTTTACTGCAGACTTTAAACAGGTTTTTGCCCAATGGGACACCATAATTTTAGTCCGGCATTCTTTCTATAGCAACTATGTGCATTGTGTTACTGTTTTTTCAGACTATAGCCATTGAAGATCTAGAAGATGGAAACAGGGGAAAAGCAATGAAACGACTTCGTGTTCCTCCATTATCTGCAAAGGTAACATTAAAAAAAAATTCTTCTTATGAATCATCTCAAAAATTAAACTACACAGAAGAGTGTTATGTCAACGATCTTGCCATTGATTGGTTTCTCCATACCGAAGAAACCAATCCATTGCAATCTAGTTGACATAACACTCTTCTGGGTAGTTTAATTTCTGTTGAATTTGGTCAAATTTAGTTTGTTTAACTCTACCACAAAAGCTGGATGGTCACTTAGTATTATATATTTTTCTTTAGGTATGTTCATGAAACATTTTTAGTGTGTATGTGTATATATTTTTTGATTCCATGTATATATTGCCATTATTATCATTTGACATAATTTTCGCACTTTGTAGTATAATTAATCATTTTCATATTAACATTCACTGTTCGACATAATAACAAATAATAACTGTGGAGGAGGGGTTATTGAGCAATGCTTCTTGTTATAAAGTTGGACACAATACTCAAAAATCACTCCCCCACAGTATTTGTTATTATTTTTAATATTTCAGCAAAATTCAACTGCTTCTTGCTTATGGGGTTTGTTTAGTGGTATATTTGTGGTTCTCGTCATTGTGACAGCAATTTCAGGTAAGTTTTGGTGTTCAAAATAAGAACAAATAATCACTGTGGAGGAGGATATTTGAGCATTGCTTCAGGCTTCATAGCTTGTAGCAATGCTCAAAAATCGCTTCTCCAAAGTGATTATTTGTTCTTATTCCAAATACTGATTATAGAAGTAGGTAAATCTTTATTATGTTGCCCTCTTATTTCTTTAGATAACAACAAACATAGGTGAGTGAGAATCCACCCACCTTTTTTTGGTTTGTTTTTTTCGTAAATAAATACTAAAGCACTTTAGCAGCAAAAAAACAACTTATATTGCAATAAGACTTACTTTTTACTCATATTCAAAGAATTAGTCAAGTGCAATTAAGGGACCACCTGAATCAACAATCTTGCATTTGATTGGTTTCTTCTCCAATCCAATCCAATCAATTGCAAGCTTGTTGACTTATTATTTGTCGAGTGCAATTAACGATTAATTTCCGAGTTATTTCCGAACATAAACTTTTATGAGTCCATTAGACTATAGCTACTTTTTCTTATTTTTCTCTTAATAATTATATCACTCTTTTCGACTTGAAATTTGCAAGATAAAAGTACAAAATAAATTTTTCGCTAGTGACATTACAGATTAATTATGCCCTCATATAAAGTGTCATTTCAATCAAACCTACCAAACATGTGATTATGACATTAATACTTCATTGCACACAAGGAGGAATATTAAACACTTGCTGAAGAGAAAAGAAGCAGAACATTATTTTAAGAATAATAATTCTTGTTCTGTTACTCTTATATCTGTTACTTCTCTCCAGTAACATTTGTATTATTGAATTTCAAACTAAGTAAAATGTTAAGTAGGCATTATGAAGGAAAACTCAGTACAACTTGGCATGAAGGAGTGTTTAAAGCTCAATGCACCATGCTTGGCTTAATGTCCTAAGTCCCCACTGAAAGGGTGTTAAGCTAAACACCGCTTATTGGGAAAAGAATCACACATTTCAAATGATATTACCAAAGGACTTACAAACAAATTTTCATTTTGTCCTCCTCTGTGCCAGTATTGACCAAAAAGGAACTATGGCTACCATCTTAAAATTGCAATATTTCGAAACTGCCGGCCAATTTTTTATCCAATCTCGTCAACTCGAGACTAAGTATTAACAAAAAAAAAAGGATTTTTCAATAGTTGAGACTTAACTTTTGAAAAGCTTTTTTGACCACATTCAGTTATGTGTGCCATCAATTACTACCAACAGAATGTCTCTAGCACTTAGCAGGAAATATTTAACTAAAAGTCCAGTGTAAGGTTGTACCCAAATCATAACTAATTTACTTTAAAAACGTTTTTGATTCCTTATTATAAGGCCTTTATCAGAACTACAGTTAGACGGACCAAAATTTTGACTGAAACTATTCAAACTGAACCTTTTTGGGGCTTCTTAGAGATGATCATTAGGGCTCATTAGACCTAATGATCTATAATAGGCTACGTTCATGTGTTTGTGGTTGAAGATTAAATTATTTTATGATAATTTTCAGCATACTATAAAGGTCAAGTCCTCGATTGGCAACCAGCTCTTCGTATGTACAGAGGAATGCTAATAACAATCATTATGCTTGGTCTACTTGGTATAAATATACATGGCTGGGGTAATGCTGGTGTAAACCATGTCTTAATATTTGAGTTGGACCCAAGACATCATTTAACCTATGTTGAAATGTTGATGGTAAGTCACGCAAATCTACAAAATTATGTCAAAAAGGAGTTGCATATAATATGCTTCCTTTCTCATTAGACAATCTGCAAAAATTAAAGCAAATAATCACTGTAGAGCAGCGATTTTTGAGCATAGCTATATTTTGCGATAAAATATTTTGTTCAGAACCTTCTTATGATAATGTCTAGGCAAGAGGAGAGACTCTGCCTCAACTTAATCTCAAATGATGTACTTAGTTTTTTGCGCAAAAGAGAGTCAACTGTCTTGTAATTGATTCAGTTCTTAAAATAAGAGCAAAATAATCACTATGGAGAAGGGATTTTTGAGCATAGCTTCAGTATTTCTAGCCCGAAGCTATGCTCAAAAATCACTCCTCCACAGTGATTATTGCTTATTTCAATAACTGATTATCATCTTCGCTATAAACCAACAGTGCTCAAAATAAGAACAAAAATCCCTCCTCCACAATGTTTATTTGTTCTTATTGCAAAGCTATGCTTATTAAATCATCTTGTTGTTTGTATGTTTACATTTTTACTTTTCAGCTTGCATCGTTCTTTGGTACTTTATGGTGTATTAGTGTTTTAGCATTTTTATTCAGTGATGACTTTGATCTACCTATCTTTGCACAACCCCTTGCTTTAGCAATATTTCTGTTGATATATCTTTTTAATCCTACAAAAACATTTCACTATCGTGCAAGAAGATGGCTACTTAAAATCCTTGTAAGTATCTTTTTTAATACATAAGTGTTGGTTTAGAACCCCATTGAACTCTCTGACTTAAAATGTAAAATATCAAACGAATAAACTGCCTTAAAGGAACCAATTTTTGCGGGAACTCAAAAACTTGTATTTATATAAGGGAAAATCCCTGAATTTGATTTCGTTTTTCCATTATAAGAAAAGGAAACTAAACACATCATTTTTGAAAAAAGTTGCTCCACGAGGTTAACACACACAGGTGAGGGCAAATAATTATGGGAGATTTTAATTTCTAAATCATTAAAAAAGATGATATTATATATCTTTACAAATTTTATTTTGAGCCCAAGGTGTTTCTTATTATTGCATTTCATTTAAGTTTTCTTATTTTAGTTTCGAATAGTCACAGCACCCTGGTATCCAGTTCGTTTTGCTGATTTCTGGTTGGCTGATCAGCTGAATAGTCTTGTTGTTCCATTGTTAGATTTTCAATACATTGTATGTTTCTATGTTCATGATTGGTACCAGGATAATGGTATGTTTTTAGAATTATTTTGTAGCCACAGAGAAATTTATATATAATTCTATGATATAGAACTTTGCACATTTGTTATTTTAAGTAAAAAAGTTGAATTAATTGACTCGGTCGAGTTCTTTGGTTTTCGTTCGTTAAATATCATGGGACTTTCAATATTATATTTAGGACCATAAACATAGGCTACTTTCGAGTACAATTTTGTTATTTTCAATTTCTTAAAGTAAAATTTGTACGTTTTTCACAGGAAGAAATAAAATTTTAAATGTACTACCTTTTTCTAATTTTGCTATTCCGGAAAAGGAAATTTACAAAAATAGAATGAAAGCCTTGATTGCATAATGGGATTCTATGCTAAAAGTCCTTGCAAAAATATAGGAATTTGAAGCTATTTATGAATAATTAGTTCTGAAGACATATTTATTGGTGCTATCATTCATTTGCTTTCTGTTGATATTAGGTTTTATAATAATTGAAGACCAAGCTAACTTCTTTGTAACAGTCACATGACTTTACACTAGGTGAAAACCTTTGCACGAAAGCCAGAACAAGACATTCTATGGAATTTCTTCATTTGGCTTCCACACGAAAATTTATCAAAATTTATCACCTAGTGTAAATCCATGTTTATATTATTTTAACAATCATTTTTTTGTTCTATTTAGATGCACTCAGTGGGCAAAAACTTGCTTAAAGTACAGATACTAGACAACGTTGTCTAGCGTCTTTGCTGACAAGTTTTTTCTCACTGGGTAATGATAGGAAAAATCATTAATTATTTTCTCTAATTTTGGATAATATAAACCACTAAATTGGCTGAAAAATATTCTGAAAAATCTGAAAAATCTCTCCTCCACAGTGATGACCAGCTGTTATATTAACCCCTGTATTAGTAAAGTAAAATCTATATGGCAACATTTGGAATATTATCATGACGCTAAAGATTGGTTTCCTTTAGACGAAAAAAAAAAATTATTTTCCTAAGCCAAAAGCAGACATTCGATTGGTAGAAATTGACATCGCACATCGTGGGATGTCAATTTCTACCAATGTAATGTCTTCTTTTTGGCTTACACGCATGATTTTCTACCCAATGGAAATCAACATCATCAGGTTCTACCCAATGGAAATCAACTCTAACCTTAAAAACTGTAGATAGTAACAAGTGACAAGTAATGAGTTTTGTATCTCCTTTGCTTTAATTTCTTTAGATGATCAAGTGTGTACCGAACCTAAATATGTCATTCGTCCTATTATCGCTCTCCTACCTGCATGGTTTCGTTTTGCACAATGTATTCGACGTTATCGTGATACAAAAAAAGCTTTTCCCCATTTGGTAAATGCTGGAAAATATTCAACATCTATGTTTGTGACCATATTTTCAACGATTGCTTCTGTAAAAAAAGGTAACATTGCCGACAGTTGATGTCTAATCAACGTCAGAAAGACATCTAGGCATCAAAATGAAGTCTTGTCGACGTTGATTAAATATCATTAGTTTTCAAATGATCTGATTGTAAAGGCCGTATTGAAGGAACCAATAGCAGAATCCATTGGGATAACTCTGAATAGCTGCCGATCACGAGAATATTGACCCGAGTAGCTCTGTATATGGATTGTGTATTGCCATATGGGAATACACAGTGCTTATATGAAACTTTACAGGTCAATATTCAGTAGTCTTTCACAATGTGAATATCCTTCATGCTCATTGTCTTTATTATTCTTTTAGCACAAGATGACACAAGTAATCCACTGTTTTACGTTTGGGTTTTTTCATTACTTGTCAGTACGTTCTATACGTTGTTTTGGGATATTTGTATGGATTGGGGATTGTTCTCAAAAAACGCAGGTGAAAACAGATTTCTGCGGGAACAGATTGTATATAACTACAAGGTAACATATTTAGTTGTGTTTACGATATAGACCTTTGCTAGCAGGCAAAACTTGTTCAAAGTCTTCAGTAAAAACGCTAGAACATCGTTGTTCAAGTTCAGTTTATGCAAACAAATCAGCTTCATCGATTTCTTTGGTTCTTCTTCGAGGGGGGGGGGATCAACCCCTAATTATAACCTCTCCCTTAAGTCAATTGGAAGCAAATCTGGATCATTCCTTTTATCTGTACTTGATAGAAGAAAACTTAGTTTCTAAAATTGAGGAACTTATCAAACTATGCAGTCAAAAGCAATAAACATAGTACAGTAAAAAAATAGTTGTTTTTTAGGTAAATGTTTGAATTCCACGCGTTTTTATTTTCTCGATTTAAACTCCCTCCCCCTCTTCCAAATTATTACTGCTCTTTATGGCATTTCTAAAATAGCCATCCCCCAAACATTATTAGCACTCCCCCCGCCCCAATCTGTGATTTGTTTTACCAAATGTTGAACCCCCCTCCCCCACCTATTATACTCCCTGCAATTACCTTTCGGTAAATTAAATTCCAGCCAAAACTTTCTGGATGTGTCGTTCTTTTGCTAATTAAATTTCTGTTAAAGTTACTATTCCAGGCCTCTGAATTCACGTCGGGATTCCTCTGTGGAGGAACATCTTTGGAGAC
>JAULBZ010007061.1:0-11826 GCA_032360805.1 Neoturris breviconis | reverse complement strand
ATAACGTTAGAACAACGTTCTATGAACGTTGTTCTAACGTTATTTTGCTGACTTTGAACAGGTTTTTGCCGGCTGGGAATAGTTGAAATTTCATTATTTATAGCATTTTTCTGATTGTTCTTGACAAAAAATGACAAATAATTTATTGTGGCTTAAACAAATAGTCAATCCTCTCTGATCTCCATTTTTTCATTTATGCAACCGTGGTGGCCACACTTTAAGTAGAGCAGTATACGTCAACGTCAACGTCATCATATCATAGTAAGTGTGAGTATTACATCGAAACGCGAGAGGTTAAAACAAAACGCAGGTGAGTTCTAACTTGTCCTGAGGGAGCACATTTGCATTATTCCACAGAGGCTTCGCCTGTCGGCTCGCTCTAAAATTATCCCTCTCGTAAAGCCTCTGTGATAGAGAGTGAATAAATTAGAAAGAAAAGGATTAAAATAATGAATGGGAAACTAACGGATGTTTAAAAAAACGAAAAATATGTAAAATATGAAAATGAATTTATATTCTTAAAGTTTGAACAGAGAAAGCAAGTTATTGTGTCAAAATGCAATGTATTAGAAGTAAAATGGCAACTTTTATTAAATCTGCCGATCGAATTAAATCAAATATTAAAGAAGACAGTATTAAATATATTGACAAAACCTGTACCAATCACATGGATCAATATAACATTGAAGAAAATATACAACGTTTAAAAGACCTTGACAAAAGACCACATTCATTCACTTATCTAGAAACTAAAGTTTTTTTTGAATCAGACAGATCTTATAGAAGAGGACCTGTGATGGCTAAAACCTTCTCCGATCTTATCAATGACTTATCTAACATAGAACAGAGTCCCAAATCAATATTAAACCACGACGTTGATCCGTATCAGGTAGAGCGTTTCAAACAAATTGGCACCAGAACACGTGCAACTACTTTTAAAGACTCAAAATATTTTCAATTATCAGATCGTTCTTACAGGAGAGGTGCTCTAAAGACTCAAACTGATACAAGTTGTTCGAAAACAAGAAAACGATATAAAAAATAATGCAACAAGGAGGTATTGCTGGTCACACATGCTTCTGCTCAACGTTACACTACGTGTGAGAAATACAATATGGTGACAGATATAGTTGGAAAGAGCTCATTCATATAACGAACTTTTAATATAAAAAGAGACTATCAAATGAGCAAAAACTTGTTCAAAGTCCGAAGTAAAAACGATTTTCTTACTGACTAATACATTTCTAATCAGTTTATTAACCTTATTCGGCCGGGTAGGGAAGAGGGGGGAGGGGGGAGTTGTGGGGGCGATTTGCCCCAATACGACATTTTATGCAATAACTTTTTTTGTGTCCGATTGACCGGAAATTTGGTGACTTTGTCGAAAATTTATTTGAGGTAATTTTATAATTAATTTTTTTTGGAACTAGGGATATTTTTCCTTTAGTAACCGGTTTTTCTTTTTTTTTTTGCTTAAAAAATGTTGTTTGTGGTACATAGTTAAAAAATAAAATTCACTTAAAAGCTTTTTTTTGCTACAGATGCTCTTACATTTGATGACGTCAGCAAAGAATTTATTTCGTCAGCCTAAATTATTTTGCGCTAAAATGTTTAGATAAGAATGAAGTATTACCTGTTGGTTAAGACGGATTTCCACTCGGAGAATTCCTTCATGTCAGTCCTAAATGAAGCCATTATTATAGGTGACATCACTTCCAAACAATGTATTGGCTTCAATTAGAATTCGCGCGAACGAATTCGCCTAGTGGAAATTCGCCTATTATTAGAGAACAATTCAAAATTTCATTTAAAAAAGTATTATGTTTGGTAGATTAATATACGTGTTTCTTTATTAGAAAGCTGGCAAATGGTGTAGCAGTGAAAGTTCCATATTGTGGGCACTTACCAAGCTCGTTCCCAGCCCCGTTTATCTTTTTTTTAATTTTTCTTCAAGAAAAATTATTAAAAAGTCAAAAAAGGCTGGGGACGAGCTTGGGCACCCACAAAATTAAATATTTAGTTGTAAAAGTTCCTTATATTTTTAAGCTTATTTGTGAGTGGGAAAATAAACACGCCCCCGTTAGTAGTTCTTAGTAAACTTCGTTCACATATGGCAAGAGAAAGGTTTTTTATCCTCAGAAGCAGCCACAGGGAGGTGTTCTGTGTAATTGGTGTTCTTATTCTCTAGCTGGCATCTTTTTCTGGATTATTCTTAGAATAATACATGCATTAAAGAAAAGCCACTCTTTCCAGCTGGACATGAATCTAGTCTAAAAAACAGATGGTATTTCCAACGAAACAAACTTTATCTAAAACAGTACATTTTTTTCTCATAAGAAAACCTCTTTATCCAATATGATCCAAGCTAAACACAGGAATAGTTACCCTAGAAGATAATATTTCCAGCTGGAAAATGTATTCGGAGTTAATTTATTTTTCTCTTCTTTGAACAGTTAATTTTTCCAGTCGGAGCTTCTCCAAAACAGATTAAATTCTCAGTCAATAGCTCATTTTCTCAGACAAAAAGTGAATTACAGCACAAGAACAACACTGTAAAGAACTTACTAAGATAAAAAAATGCCAGTTAGTTTTTTTTACTTAACCCCGCGTAAATTTTACTTAGCGCAAGATTAAAATATTGTTTAAGAATAATTATCTTAATTAGTTGCGAACGGTTTTCGTAAATAAGTAAAATTTACATGAACAGGCTTTCATGATTGGCAAGTTATGATTACTTATAGGCAGACACGTAAAAAAATATTACTAATTTCGGATTTGAGTAATTTTTACTCAACTCAGCTCCCTTTTAAGTAAATCTTGCCGAAGTGATAAAATGTTATTACTTAGTAAGTAATTATTACATACATCAATAATGTTATGAGTACATTGACTTGAGCAGTGCATAGTCTATAGAGTACGTTTACCAGGCTTTTAAAAGTCATATATCTATATCTGATTGACTGCCGTTAACCCCAGGCAAAGAACTACTGTTTCTACCATGTCCAGCTAAAGCTTTGTGTTGAAAACGGTTCCGGAGTCTCGCGCCTTGGATCTGACGAGGCCGCAAAACACCTGTCAATCTTATCTCATTACCCATCCCCCGACATAATCAATAACGTTCTATTTTTATTACTTAACAGAGCATACATCCATAGAATCCATTCAGCCGATTGCGAAATGCAATTTTCCCATTATTTAGAGACCTATTGCCCTCTGCCATTATGAGATATTATCTCTGTAAGTCACAGGATTCTGCAACGATTTTTCTACGGAATAAACTGGAAGACCTGAACCATGTTCTCAATGAGTCAGTTGACGTTTTAACCATAGCAGAAACCAAACTTGACGATTCTTTCCCGACATCTCAATTTATTTTAGAAGGCTACAAACGCCCTTATAGATTAGTCGTCCACGATAAAAGCGATGGTTTGCTGGTTTATGTTAAAAGTGATATTCCTTCACGACAACTGACTCAAATCTGTTTTAATGAGGAAATTCAGCTTATTCCTATTGAACTAAACCTTACGTAAGCAAAAATGGTTGCTTCTGGGCATATACAAACCACCTAACCTTTACACTAAGTTCTTTTTAAAACAGCTAAATGAAGGTATAGATTTCTACATCAAAAATTATAGTAACATCAAAAATAAATGGTGATTTTAACTTAACGCCTGACAGCTCAGAAATAAAAGAATTTATGGAAAGAAAATATATAAACAACCATATGAAGGAAAAAACTTTCTGGAAACCTAAAGATGGTTCGTGCATTGACCTAATTATATCCAATAAAAGGTATTCTCTGAATACTGGGGTTTTTGAAACAGGATTAAGTGATCATCATCTGTTAATATATACAATGCTAAAAACTACTTCTGTAACTAAACTACATCGTAAACATAAATTTATTAATATGAATTACTTTCTACAGGAACTTAGACATATATTACATAGAAATATCATCAATAACTACAACGAATTCTATCAGGTATTTACTACAACTCTAGATAGACATGCACCAATGAAAACCAAATATCTTCGTCCTAATAACAACCCATATATGACTAAAGACCTAAGGCCTGCAATCATAAAAAGGTCTAGGCTAAAAAATCTAGCCAATAAAGTAAGAAAATCCGAGCATATGGCTGCTTAAAAAAGACAGAGAAACTTGGTAGTCAATATGAATCGATAAGCTAAGAGATCAACTTTCGGTAACGCAAAAAATAAAAACTTCTGGAGAGTGTGTAAACCACTTTTCTCAGATAAATCTTGATCTATTCTTGTTGAAAATGGCAAATTTATTAAAGATGATGATAGGATTGCTGAAACCCTTAACATTTCCTTTAATAAAATCACCGACGGACTTTATTTGCCACTTGGTACAGAAAAATATTCTCTAACAATTGATCCAGTATCATTTGCTATTAAAGAATTTTCCTCTCACCCCAGCATCAAAATTATCAAGAATAGGTGTGGGATCAATAAACCATTCGAATTTTCCCTAGTCTCTGAAGACATGGTAAAAAATGAGATCTGGAGGTTAATGGTTCTATTCCTATCAAAATTCTTAAATTCGCCGCAACCGAGTGTGCTCCTGCGTTAACAAAATGATGCTCTGTTATATTCAAAGTTTCCTGATGATTTGAAACTGGCTGATATTGTTCCGATCCATGGGAAAGGTAGTACATTGGACAAAGCAAATTATAGACCAAGCAGCTTATTATCGGTGGTATCGAAAGTGTTTGAAAAATTAGTTGCCAACCAACTTACGGAATATATGAATATCTAAATTTCTTTGTGGGTTAAGGAAAGGCGATAGCGCACAATATGCATTACTAAATTTGCTACGAAATTGAGAAAACTGTCTCTCAAAAAAGGGAAAGGTTGGTGCTGTTTTGATGGACCTATGAACAGCTTTTGTTTGCTTGTCACATGAACAACTGATAGCCAAACTAGAGGCATATGGATTGGGACCACCAAGGAAGTCCCACAAAGTCTGATGTTTCTTTACAGTTACCTCAGCAATAGAAAACATAGAGTTGGTATCAACTCATCATTCAGCAAATGGCTAGAGTTACTCTAGGTGTTCCACAATAAAAATAGGAACTAATGTCATTAAAAGCTCCCATGTTGTTAAATTACTTGGCATCAAAATTGATAGCCAGTTAACTTTTAAATCTCCCATAAAAGAAGTCTTTAAAAAAAAGCTTCTCAAAAAACCAAAGCACGTCTGAGGATTCGAGGTTATCTAAATCAGATTTGCTAGTAGAGTCATATATACTGTTTGCTTTTAACTACTGTCCTCTTGTATGGATGTTTTGCAGTAAGACCGCACATGACTTAATAAATACAACACATAGGAGAGCACTTTGTGCAAAATTAAATAAGTTCTCTCTTCCTCTAGATATGTTGCTAAAGGAGTATAATACAATCTCTATCTATACTCGAAATCTTCGTCTGTTCGTGATTGAGGTGTATAAAGCATTAAATCAGCTGAGCCCAAAAGTAATGTGGCGTACGTTTGATGAACACTGGGTGTAGTTTTAGACGAGCAAGTTTGATTTACCTCGCACAAGAACTGTTACTGGTACTAATTATTTTGATTTTAGAGCTAGTCTAGCATGGAATAATCTATCATTGTGCTATACATGCACAATTTATTGTATATGTAAGTTGTGCAAGCAGTAAATTATTTCTTTTTAACTTTTATATATTTTTGTAGTATTTTTAAACTGTTTAGTTGTTGGAGTAATTTAGTTTTACGAAACTATACGTAAAAACCAACGTTAAAGAAATAATAAATAGAATAGAAATAAATAAATAAATAAAGTGGCATTTATATCAATGAAGGACTGGGGATGAGGTTGCTGTGTAGCATGTGAATAATAAGTTTCTTTGTAGCGAAATTGCACTAACTATCGTAACTATCGTTATTATCACTTGAGGACCAAATTTACTGACCTTCGACTAACCAATTATTGCGAATTCAGAAGAGAATCCTATATGGCACTAGAAGCACTTAAGACTTCATTGGTCGACGTTTTTCACAATGAGATAAAAAAGATTCCCACAATAAGATGGTCCATTAGCAACATTCTCAAGTTTGTGCCGGTTGTAAAACATAAAAGCAATAAAATGAATAAACCAACCAGTAGGTAATCTCATATGCTTTTTGTTCTGTCCAATGTCGACAAAAACCGAATAAATCAACAAAGCTAATTGATTTAGCTGATCGATTTTTATTTTGCGGACTGAGAGCGAAGCGAGACTCATATGGGGAATATGACGTTTGTGTGTAAACCGAGCTGTGAACAAGGGGAGGTCTATATCGTAGGCTACATTTGGCGTCGTTCTAGCGTCTTTACAATGGAATTTAAACAAGCTTTTGCCAATACTATCGATATTGACTGGAGCAAATGGCTGCAGTCAAAATGATAAAGCAACATAAATAATTACTTACTCGTTCCAAATTTTAATATTTTAAACAGCCATTTTTAAAACTTAATTGGAGGAATAGTGTTTCATTGGATGAAGTAACCCTAGCCTTCCATGACAGTAATGGTTGTGATCTTCTTCCTGGTGAGGGCAAATAATGATAAGTTGGTCGTCTCTCGTGCCACTTTGTCGATTCTATGACGATTAACTAAGTTACTTCATGTACAAAATACATTTTTAAATGATATACATTTTCATGGCATTTAATTATCACGCGAATTTCGCATGTTATGAAACTTAACATGCGAATTTCGCATGTTATGAACCTTAATAAGCGAAATTCCCATGTTAGGTTTCATAACATATGAAATTCGCGTGATAAATAAGTGTTGAGAAAATGTCACATATGGGCCACCATAGTATACTGTACAGTAGCATAATTAATTCGGCGGCTGGTATACAATAGAATACATACAATACGATGTCACATTCATCAGTTTCTATTATTTCTATTGTGTAAGATTATTTACGGTGGAATTTACTGTTTTCGGATTGGTTAAAATAGTTAATTAATTATTATTTTCAATGATTCAAACTGTGCACACAAAGAGTATCGTATGGTATTTGCTGCTACAATCTTAGACGTTAACGAGATTGTATTGGTTTAAATGAAGATTTTCTTTTTTATTTATTTTTTAGACATACCAATACAAAATCTATCTTCTTTTCAATGATAAATATATCTAGAGGAAACTTTAGAAAATGGTATGAAAAGCATGGATATCGATATACTGCTGGAAATTTTCTAAAAATGCTTTTCAAATTTATCACTAAATAGAATTTAACATAGCAACTCTAAATTTAATATTTCTTTATAATATCTCATAATAGCCTATGTTTATTAAAACATTTAAAACCCCAGTCTGAAATCAATGGCACATATGTTGTTTTTTATGAAAACAATTAATTTTGACGTCATAATTGAATCTAAAAAAAAAAACATTTATTTTTTCGAAGAAAGAATAAAAAATAGTTACCCTAGAAGTTTTACAGATAAATAGTTATATAAACAGTTTTAAGCAAAATCATTTATTTATTTATTTATTTATATCAATATCTATTACATTTGTTATTCAACCATTTGCTTCTGCTAGCACTAAAAAAGGTGGAAGAAAAAAGGTCAGCAAAACGATAATGAAATTGCCAAATAAAAAACACATTAATAATGCAACAATCTAATACAATTCCACAAGAACTGCAACAGCCTGAAAATTTAGGCAAAGCCACACCTTTATCATCAACAGTATTACCCCATTATCCGCTAGTCACAAAAAAATATATTCGTGGAGAACAAAAAGTTGATTCTGATTCTGATTCCAGTTCCAGTGAAGAAGTAGAACCAATGGCGAGTGATGGTTATGAAGGTGACTATGAAGACAAGACTTCTAATTGTTACTGAGTTATAGATATGCAGGTCCTTGATTATTATTTGCAGGGTGTAGCAGAATGTACAATATGTCAATCGTGTCTATCAGTGTCTATCACCCACATGCTGACATTTCTTCTGTAACAGCCTTAAGGCGGATTTTCACTCACTGAAACGTTTCTCAGAAATGGAAAAAAATATATATTTTCTCGGAAATTCCTTGGAAAACTTTCATGTTTAAGTTTCCACAAGTTGAAATGTTTCTTTATACGAAAAATAATTTTAACTAATATGGCTGCCTTGAATAGAAAAGTTGTACTGTTGCTTATATTAAAAAAAATATCTTCAGCGTCAGAATAAACATGAAAACGTATCCTACACAAGAAAACTCTTTCTTAAATGAAAATCTAAAGCAGCAGTATATGGCTGGTGAGGGGGTAGTAGTAGCTTGCTTGAGTTGCTCTTAGAACTGGAGATTGCTGCTACTACAAATACTACTACCGCTGCGGTTAGTCTTGACCAAAAGACGTAAATTATTTTTTCCTACGATTAAACTCTCCCTTGCGGTTGCGTCTTGCTTTGAAATGTTCCATCTGTCCAGAAGGTATTTTAAATTTTAAATTTTAAATTTTAAATTAATATTTTAAATTTTTCAGTGAGTGACATTTATCTTCCATGTTTTCTTAAAAAAAAATTGTCTCTTGATCAGAACTTATTTTAAAATATTGTGTGTGAATAAAGGTCACAGATGTGTTAAAAGAAATTATTTCTGCAATAATAGAAAGAAAATCTATTTATATTAAACACTAAAGACCTTCAACAATAGAAGTTAACTGCATTGAAATTATTTTCTGAATATCATTGAAATTAAGTTTACGCGGCAAGTCGTCAGAAGTTAATCTCTTTTGTGACTATTTCAATAGATTTTTTAAAAATTCGCGAAGCTAGCAATTTTTTTAAAATCTGATATCTCGAAACAGAATTTCATGCATATTCCTCCTACATAACTGAATTATGTGTCCGAACGAAATACCGTAACTTGCCGTAGTAACGTTCAAATTAAAGATCGATAAATTATCTAAAATAACATCCTCGGTGTCGTTATATAGTTATTCAATTAAAAAGGTATAACGGCGTAAAACTGTTGTTAGGATTTGATAAACGAGAAAATATTCAACAGGACTTTGAATTCAATTTTTTGAAAAAATAAAACGAAAGAATAGCAGCCCAATAAGGTTAATTTTGCAAATTTCGTGCTGAATAACATGGCATAAAAATTATCGTGGGAGTTTATTTCCTTCGGACACATATAATTAACTTATGTAAGTACAGTGTAAATAACACAACTTTCCATCTTTTTTTTCCACGAAATAATTTTTTTAGAACTTCAAAAATTGTGTTACTATAAGCACCGAACTTTCTTCTAATTGAAATATTTATTTTTTAAATATATATATATATTTAACAATGTTATAAACGATATTGTAGAAGCACACCTTTATTTTATTTGAACGTATACCGTATCCTTAATATGGAGACTTTTTCCAAATTTCGACGAGTAATACACGCCACAAGCAAGACTAAAACGCGGAATACGACAACGGCAAGTCCCCTGAGCTTTATCTCAGTGATTTATCTTGCCTTGTAAACTTATGACTTAGGGCCTTAGGATCTTGGGACTTTTCGCAAACTCGAGAAATTTTGTTGCTTATAGCAGCGTAGTACCCAGGCTTCTGGAGCAAATTTGGATTTTCGCGCCATTCGTCTTGCTAATCAAAATTAATGACTTTTACTCTACGTTGAAATTTCGAATTTTTGCAAATATTTCACTTTGTCCACAGTATATTTGGCCAAGATTGTAGGTGATTTTATCATTCTGCAAGAAAGCAAATAACTTAGAGTTAGAACGTCAAAACAACGTTTTTTTTGGTTTAAAAGAACGACACGTGTCAGCAGGGAATATTGATTTATAAGCCACCACTTGTGGTTTACCGTATGACGTCGTTCAAACAAAACAGTTGGACGTCCAAAGCAAATGTCTGCACAAACTTTAACGTTGCTTTGACGTCAAGTGCCTAAATACAGATATATAACATAAGCAGTGTCCACATATTGGACAAACGACGTTATTTGACATTTAACTGTGGTTTTAATCTAAGTGGTCAAAACCTTGTTCAAAGTCCACAGTAAAGACACAGGTAAAACGTTAAACGTCTTTACTGCGGATTCACAAAATAATAGATCAAATGCACCTACTCTTTTTCGCAGAGTTTTGATATTATTTAGCCCATATTTAGTAACGACAAGCATACATATAACGATTAAGAAATAGGGTACCTGAACTGCATGTGAGCATATGTACAGATTACAGGTGACAGCGTGTCGAATACGCGAAAATAGTTATAAAATAAGCTTTTCGTATAAATTTACATACTGTAAATGTGCTTGGTAATCCGCTTACGGTATTTAGAAAATGAAGTTTAAATAAAAATCTTAAATGATCTTGGCAACACAACGCTTACGGAGAGAGAACTACCTCAATATTATGGCCTTCATTTTGACGTCCTAGAAAATATGGAGAGGCTGAATGCCAACCTGCTTCTACGTATTCTAAACTACTTGGAAAGATTGTTGGATGCTTATGCGGAGGAGGCATATTTCGACACCGAACCGAGTGACCAAGACAATGACTTTAAACTTGTCAAAATGGCTATTTTTATAGCCACACATAATAATAAATTTATTACTGGCATACTTTAGAATTTTTCTGAAGCATAAAAGTTGTTGAACAGAGTGCTAGGTGGTATCAAAGCGAATGGAGATATCAAACCTCTCTAAAAAAAATCTTTTGTTAACCTCCCTCTTTCTCCGTAAAAATTAAAACATAAACAAGGTTATTTGTTGTCAAAACACGCGTCCATCGTAGCTAAATCTCTGCTTAACTTCCCTGCTACTGAAACTTTAAAACTAATTTGCTCAACATTATGAATATCTAATAATTGTTTCCTTTTAAAAAGTTCGCACTAAAAGTTTTTTTTTATCGCAACTCGAATATCCGTCATTTTTACCCAATTGTTCCCTAAGTATTCAAATAAATAAATTTGGTTAGAGATTAATTATATATTCTCTGCTACCTTTTTGCACTCAACCCTTTCGGAAAAACAAATCCTTCTCGGTACCTTAGAATGTATGATTATTAAATCCCTTTTTCTATTGAATTTAGCGGAAATACAGAAAAACAAAATCGCAACAATAAGGTAATATTTTTGAACTGCTTAACAAAAACATTTCAGCTATATACCAAATTCTCCGTCTAACTTCTCTGTTGGTGAAAGGGGTGTACTCTGGGTTGCTTGCCAGTGGGCAAAAACTTGTTCAAAGTCTGCATTTACTGGGTAGGTTTTAAATACACGTACAGTCTGTAACAAAACAATATTTGTAATAATAACATTCACCAGTCACTATAATGTGCAAAATGATTAATGTTCAAAATAGGAACAAAAAATCACCAAGTGCTTCACTCCTCCTGCACTAGCCTTGTCTCTCCCATCCCATAATAGTTCCTGTCCGCACTTAGTGAGTGCATAACGTCAAGCTCATATGAGTTGAAACGAATTCACGCTAGGCCAATCTCAGTAATATTTTAGACCCTCTCATATCTACAAATTGCAAATTTTTCCGGGACTTTGCACCGTACCCCACTTGAGGGAGAGAGACAGGGGGCTTACAGCGCCCCCAAGAACCCCAGCTGCTAAAACGAAATTGGTCTTGCTAATTTTTTTAAATTATTGACTAGGTCCTAAAACATCCTGTATCCGCCCCTGCAACCTATCTTTGATTCTATGTACAGTCGTTTCTCTTTCACGTTATTCCACCGTTAAACATAAGTTTCCTTAACCCTATTAATACTGGGGCTTTTGGGAAATTCTCAATACTGGAGCGGGGGGGGGGGGGGGGGGGGTTTTCCA
>JAULBZ010007060.1:0-11826 GCA_032360805.1 Neoturris breviconis | reverse complement strand
ATTAAATCTCCGCGAAAAATCCAAAATTCGGCGTCCGCGAAATTAAGTCCGCGCGAAAATTAATACACTTAAGGTAAGTATCATATTATAAGTATTAATCAAATACAAGTTATTGTAAATAAGATTTTGGCGATGTATATAGGATGTAGAAATAGGTGGTTTCAGGTTATGACCCATATTTGTTGATCCTTTTAAGTAAGGGATCTGTTAAAGCAAGGATTATTTACTGAACAAAATACAATATGTAAAAGATTGAAGGCGTTGATGTGTGAAGTCAATTTCTACCAATAGAATGCCTTATTTTGGCTTTTGCAGCGACTTTTTCGCCTAGTGGAATCAAATTGTATATATGACGTGAACAATCACTTAAAGAAAAACGTAATTATTTTTTTACTGTTGCAACCACAAGCCTTCATGAGGTAGACTAAATCGCGGGGTTGTCCAGCAAGAATGATTCTCGGGGTTGTCCTGCAACCACAAGCCTTCATGAGGTAGAATGAATCGAGGGTTTTCGTAGAAAGAACACACTCTTGATCAAATAAAGTTAGATTTCTGTTAGGTGGAAAATTAAAGCCAAAATAAATGATGTCTTTGGTAGAAAGTGACATCACACATCCTACCTTGACTCAATTTGACCACACCGTAATTCTTTTTCTTTTTTTAGCGACTTTTTTATTTATAAACGCGTGTGATGTCAATTTCTACCAATGAAATGTCTTCCTTTGGCTCTCGTGCGTAACGTTAAATATCTGAGAAAATAGATCCACAGCTAGACACACAAGTGTAAAGTTTCAATACTGGTGCAAAGTTTCAATACTGGTGCAAAGTTTCAATACTGGTGCAAAGTTTCAATACTGATGCAAATGTAGAAGAAGACAAGTTCATATTTTACCCTCCCCGCCCTCAATTTAAATAAGGTGCGCACATAAATTTTTAATATGGGCAAATTTTTGTTAAAAGTCCGCAGTTAAAATGCTAGAACAACGTCGAACGACGTTGTTCTAGCGTCTTTACTGCGGACTTTGAACGAGTTTTTGCCCACTGAGATAAGGTTGAACAATGTAAATAAACTTATATCAGGAAAATCAGTTACAGAAAATTACCCTGACAATATTAATTAATCCCTACAGACCGGTTTACAAAGATGGATTTTCTACACTATATAGATAGATTATAAACAAATATAGAAAAGGAATTCTTGTGTATGATAGAGAAGATATTCCAAATAAAATACTCTCAAACATGAATTTTCAAGCGACATTAAAGGCATTTTTATTGAAATTAATCTTAGACAAATTGGTTTTATGACGTCAATCAGATCAATATTACTATGAGACATTAGTAATGAATACTTATAGTGGTATTTATGAAAACTTCTTATTCGTGTAAACACAGAGAAAACTAAACCCTGTTTACATTCCTTCATATATCAATACGATGCAAAAACCTTGTCAAAGATAAAACCTGTTTAAAAAGGAAAGAAAACCTTCTGATCCTAATAGATAGTAGCAACAGTTTTTAAAGTACAATGGCTTTATTTTACTGGATTCACTTGTTTATAAACAGGACAATGCGTTGACAATCGGTTCGATCGGATTGCCAGCAGATAAAAAGTGCTTTGTTTTTGATAAATATTGGCATACGAGAAAATTTGATGGTGCTGATTTTAAATCTGTTATTCATTTTTTAAAATTCGTTTGACATTCTTAGATTTTACAAGAGACCATACCCTGAGCACGCCCTATAACGTCACTCAAATGAAGAGAACCAACTTCTGATGTGAGTCCGATGGCGATGCCTAATTATTGTACAAATTTAAGCCTGCAAAGCTTATGAAACAAGGGTGTAATGCACGAATTTAATTTTATATTTGTCTATATATTTGTTCAGCTTTAAGCTGAAAACTGTACTCAAAAACACTTCTTCACAGGTGATGTCCGACAGTCGTTTTGGTGCTGGTAAATATGTAACAGCTCCAAATTATTCTGAAGAAGTGTCACTCATCAAATCTGTTGCTTCTTCATCAAAATAATAGATGGTACAATTCTATTTCAGCCAACTGCAATTTTTGTTTGGTCTGCTAAAAGCAAAACAGCTCTTTTCAATCTTTTCTATTCATATTCCGTTTATTTCCACACAAAGAAAAAATTCGCTGCGAAAGACAATGAACCAATGAAGTGTCTTGTTTTCCCTTTCGCAGCGAATACCTAGCTATTCTAACATCAATTCTTCAAGAGAACGAGGTAAATACTAGATAGAACAATTGACTTTTATTTCCTTAGCAAAGTCATAGTTGTTTAATTATACATGACGACTATTCACTATTCACTTTTACTTTTAGTGTTCAATCCCTCGCTTTAATTATTTATCAAATAGGTCGTGTCTTTTGGAAATAAAAAAAAGTACACATGACCACGAATGATAACTACACATGACCACGAATTGTAACTACACATGAGTACGAATAGTAACTACACATGAGCACGAATGGTAACTACACATGAGCACGAATGGTAACTACACATGAGCACGAATGGTAACTAAACATGAGCACGAATGGTAACTACACATGAGCACGAATGGTAACTACACATGAGCACGAATGGTAAATACACATGAGCATGAATGGTTACTACACATGAGCATGAATGGTAACTAAACATGAGCACAAATGGTAACTACACATGAGCACGAATGGTAACTACACATGGGCACGGATGGTAACTACACACAAGCACGAATGGTAACTACACATGAGCACGAATGGTAACTACACATGAGCACGAATGGTAACTACACATGGGCACAAAGTGTTTAATTCATTACGTGTAAGATATTCTTTGTTTTATCTAAGAAAATACATCAAAGTAAACTGTAACAACAACAACAACAGCAACAACAGCAACAACAACAACAACAATAACAACAACAACAGCAACAACAACTTACTATTGTAGTGTACAGTAAATAATATCACTGTTACTGTAATGCTTCCACAAAATGTATTCTGGATCTCATGTTAGTCAAAGCTTCTGGGAATACATCGTTAGGGATGTTGGTACGAACATAATAATATCTGCCCCGCAAGGTGGTAGTCTCAAACCACCACGCATGGGAACACACAATGCAGGTTGTTTTGTGCGTGGTAAATGCTTGTGGTTGTACAAGTGTTGTGAACAGAATTACAAAGTAGGTGCAGTAAATGTAAATAACGACATCTACACAAAAGAATTAGCTGAATTATCAACCAAAGAAATATGGCTACTGAGTAGGTATGGTATACATTAATGTATTTATACCGCTTTCAATGGTTTTAGTTAGAACATGTTGTTCGAAGTTATGCTGGTAACTTTCAAATCTTTATTAAGAAGAATTTTCGAAATGTAATTCTCTTCAGTGGTCAAAATAGTAGCAAATTATCTCTCCTCCGCCGTGATTATTTGTTCCTATTAGACCGCTCATTGACGTCATTTGACAGTTACTAAGAGACTGCTTCAAATTATTTTAAGAAATTGAATAATTTAATACGTTTATTTTTTTTATTAAAAAAGTATACACTGTAAATAATACATATCACGTGATTCTATTTATTCATTTGGGACTTTCCGACTTGTTATTAATACTCTCTCGTCTAACTTGTCATTTCTTCCCAATGAGCAAAAACTTGTTCAAAGTCAGCAATAAAGACGCTAGGACAGCGTCGAACATATGTAACCATATTGGCTCTGTTTAAAATTAGAAATATGCTGTACAATCCAACATTTCCAGCCCAACTGGTAGATTAGAGATTAGTCTCTATAAAAAGGCACTCCTCTAGGTAAAAATTTCCGAAGCAGAAACACTAAAACACACACACACAAGAAAAACGAAAAAACTCCCAGGGAGGTTTACAGAATGACTATATAGCGCGCTGGATATAAATAAGTGCCGTATGAAACAAAATTCGTTGTCTTAGAGTCTTTACTGCGGACTTTGAACAAGTTTTTGCTCACTAGGTTAATTTTAATAAGTCATTTGTGTTTTGTCTTTTCAAATACACTATATGTTCAAACACGTAAACATTTATACTCTATCCAAGTGAGTTTCAACTTCCAATAGACGTTAGAAAAATATCTGATGCCACAGTCAGCATAAACGTGACCCCTAAACATTTTATGCCACAGTCAGCATTAGCGTGACCACTAAACATTTTATGCCACAGTCAGCATTAACGTGACCGCTAAACATTTTATGCCATAGTCAGCATTAACGTAACCATAAAACATTCTTTAAACCTTTTCCACAGAGAAAAAGGTTCTTGGAAAAATAAATCCATACTTGCTGGCATCCTAGTGGGTAAAGACGTGTCCAACATAGTTTTTATCGTTGTTTTAACGCCGTTACTGCACGCCGTAAACAAGGTTTTGCCACGTAACACATGTCATGTATTCAACTTTGAAAAAACGTAGTTTTAGATCTCCCTGGTCCATTGGGTAACGTGAGCCCAGCCGGTAAAACCTGTTCAAATTCAGAAAAATAACGTTAGAACAGCGTTCTTTGAATGTTGTTTTAACGTTATTTTCCTGACTTTGAACAGGTTTTGCCGACTGGGGAGAGGTTCATTTTTGTAATGAAATAGTAATCAGAGTTTCCATGGCAACATCAAGAATAAAAATAAAAGTAATTCAAAAGAGATGAATGGATATTTGACCAAACTGAACAGCGTTTGTGAATAAATTTTCCAAATTTTTAATGAAAAAATTGACGAAAGTGTAATTGTTAATAGATTCTTTATTCAACATTCATGAATTTTCGAAATAAACTCTTTGAAATATATTAAAAATTTAGTTTAACTTACATAAATGATGAAAATTGTTTTTCTATAGAAATAAGACATCAAATAATCGGAAAAGTTAAAAGATTCGTAAAAGACAGGGTTTCTAGTTAGTATGGATATTGGATGAGAAAATGATTGACTTAAGTTTTTACTGGAAGCAAATGCGATATAAATGGTTGATATTAAAAGATTACTATTAAATTCTTTCTCGCTTGTTAATTTCTTTTGCTCTTTTTTGTACGTTTCTAATATTCATATATTACTTTTTCTCGAATGGAAGCTTATTGTTAAAGTACCGTTTACACTTTCATAAACAAAGTGTTGCTTGTATTTAGTTTTTTATAGAAAGCATTGTTCAAATATTTGAAATAATTGAATGTAATGAACTTAATCACGTGATCGTAAAAGTCTTGAATTAAAACGAACGAACTAAAATGCTTTTGGGTTATATTATCTGCCATCTCCCTTGTAAGGGTACGGTTACATTATGTAGTAGTAACTTACAATCGCACATATTTTGCTATATTTTTAAAAATAATAACTTTTTACTGTTTCCGAAAATTACATAATGTAACCCTACCCTTAAATCTTCATTCTTTATATTTTTTTCCATCTAAGTGTGAACGAAAATTAGTTGAAGTGAGAAGATCTATAAAGAATATGTTTCCAACATAAAAATAAATTAGAGACCATTTTTTATGTTAACGTTCAGGGAAGAAAAGTTAATAAATTTCACAACTAAATTAGAAGAAAATAGAAAGAAAAAAAAAAGAAAAAATCCGTTCAATGTATCTGTTCAATGACTTTACATAGCTGCATTTAACGTTGAGAAGAAGAGTTATCAAATAGTGCATGGTTATAGGATGCATAGTGAGAATGAGCCAATGAAATAACTGTATATCATATCCTTCTAAGGTATCAACAATTTTGTAACTGTGTCTACAATTCTGCCATTGAATAGATTCTTTAGACAGGAACGATTCAATTACAACATCGTAGAAACAAACTACTCTCTGTCGTCTTTGTTATACTTATAAAAATCTTCTTCTTTTTAATCTCTCTAAAATTTAATTTTGTTTTCATTCTGGAGAATTAGTCTATTATGTGTTGAAGTTATTTCCTGGGGGGTGAAATGTATAGAAGATTTTATTTTTATAATATATGAAATATTTCCAGTAGTAGTTTATTAAAGGAGAGCTGTACACCTAACTTCTTGGTTTTCTTTGGAAGATTCGGGTTTCCCTAGTGGACACAAACTTTGTTTAAAGGGCGAAGCAAAAACGCTAAAACAACGCATTCAACGTTGTTCTATCGTCTTCTATCGTCAAAACAAGTTTTGTTCACTGGGTCATTAATTCATTGGTAAATATTATATTGTGCAAAGGTAGAAAACGGGTGATCAAGAAACAATTTTAATACAAGACTTTCAGGGAATGATATACAATTCTAAATCAATGTTGGAAGGTGGTTATCTCAGACGTTCGGAGAGGGGCATAGTTCCTTTAAGGACCGTCATAAAAATAAAGCTAGAATTAAACGTTTTTCCAATGTAAAAATGACGTTGTTTTGACGTTCCAACGTTGAAAAATACGTCAAATGTCCATTGGAAAAAGATATGTGAAACTTTTGTGTAAAAGCCAACACGGTGAAACTTTTGTATAAAAACCAACATGGTGATCTTACTAAGTCTTATCTAACAAACATGAAACTGCACAGAACAGTCTTCGTTACGAATAGGCCAATGCATTGCAAGATCGTTGGCTTATTCTGCCCTGTAAGTTTCAAGAACTGCCGGACATTGCCTGTGGAAGAGTGTTTTTTTAGTGTATATTTTTCAGCTTTTCCAGCTGAAAACTATTCTAAAAAAACACTCCTTCACAGGTGATAGCTTACAGTAATATTCAGGCTTGAATTTTATTTTTCAGATGACCTCTAACGAATATAATTATTTATTCTGTTACTGTTGTAAGTTAGAGGTTCTTTCTGAGGTAAATCCTATTAAAAAAGCTATACTTTCCTGTTCCAATGAATTATTTTTCTAACAATTTCGTTAATCGAAAGATAAGATCACGATCACAGGAACTTCAATTATATATTTTTATAACAGTTTCTTTCCCGACTTGAATTGATGTCTCCAATACATCCAGTAGCATATAAACCTAGGAAGTTATTATTTTTCTACCATTTTTTCTAATCTGCAGAATCAAATAGTCGCGGGAGTAGGGAGGGAGGGGGAGGAATAATCAAAGGGAGGGGGGGGGGAAGAATTTCTTTCCAAATTCTTCCAAATGTAATAAGCTGGGGCGAGAGGAGGGGCTAGTCGATTAGTAAATCTATCCTATTTTAGCTTTTTAGAAAGTTGACCGTTTTATGTAACTGTAGAAATAAGATTGGAATAAGATTGGAATAAGAGCGGAGGTGTCTACCATTGTTAATACTTATTATCCAATAAACGAATTGGAAATGCTTATTCATTGGTCTCTCTTGTAGGAATTCTTGCTTGTTCATTGGTCATTGGTCTCTCTTAGATATTTGTGTGTATATTTCATTAAGTTATTGGTTTTAGTAAGATTTTCAAATAATATTTATCTAACACTTCATTGATATAAAGACGCTCTCCTTCATCGGAATGTGAAGGTAATGCTTCAACAAAATGTCGACATGCTCTATGGAGAACTTAATTTGTTGTTATAAGATGGATGAGGACGAATATTCTCCATACTATAGGGACTGTGAGCAAAAACATGTTCAAAGTCCGCAGTAAGGATGTTAAACAACTTTGAAAATGCGTCTTTACTGCGTCTTTACTGCGGATTCTAAACAAGTATTTTGCCCATTTAGAGATGACTCCTCTTTCACATCGTGAAAGGTCGAGAGGAATCCACACATAGACACAGCTATATAAACCTCAAAATAATGGTCGGACATCACCGGTGAAGAAGTGTTTTTAATACAGTTCTCAAAAACACTCCTATAATGGTGATGTCCGACAGTTATTTAAAGTTTGGTCATATGAAGTTATTTGTAATCGTATTCGTCAACTCTGTCATACTACCAATAGAATGCCTTCTTTTAGCTTTCGCAACGAATTTTTCGCCTAGTAAAAATCTAGCTTTATTGATATACTTTATTTTGATTCTGTTCATAAGCTCAGTTACATAATAGTTTTCATTCCTTCCCAATGAGAAGGAAATCACCTTCCTAAACAATAACCCAGTGGACAAAACCCTGTTCAGAGTTGTATAGAACCAAGGAAGTTTAAAAAGAGGACCTCCTTGATAGAACAACCTCCTCAACAGTTGTTCTAGCGTCTTTACTGCTGAACTTGAACAGGTGGTTTTGTCCATTGCCAAAAGATTTGCTATCAAATAAATATTGTCTTGATTATTGGAGATTGTCTAACCTCGTTCCCAGGGCTTCTTTCCACTTTTGGGAACGAGGTTGGAGATTGTCCATATTATTTACAAACAAGTTCGCTATTTAGTAATTGTTTCCATCCGATTCCTTCACACGATGAAAACTACAGATCTGATTGGCTTAGATAGCAATATTTCTGAATTTGGAAAATTACTGTCGAACTCTAAGGGTTGGTTTCCACTCCGATGACTTTTGCTAATTTGTTTTACTTCCAAACTTGTAAAAATACTGTGTAATCAGGTTATCATGTACGAAGAAATTGAAACATTCGTTCACGAGAATAAAAGGTCTAACGACAAATTAACGAGATAAAATTCACCGGGTATAAATCAGGCTTTATAAATAAATAATCGAGCACCAATTAACCAGTAAATTCCTACCAACATCAGTGGTAAATATTATGAATGGAAGTCAGTCGATATTTTTCTTCAAAAGTTATCAAGGCAGAATATTTTTAGATAATATAAGATTACAGTCTTGGGCAAATATCCTGTGGGCGATGCGAAAGATATTCATAAATCCAGGAAGTTGTAGCCTGAGTTCCAGTCCCTAACTACGACTTGTCGTAGTTAGGGACTGGAACTCAGGCTAGGAAGTTGCCGCTTGAGCATAGACCGAGCTAAACAAGCGAAGTTCTATATCTAACCTAATGCTAAGATATATCGGTGCTATCCTCGCTAAGTACAAGGGTGGTTGTTACTTTAGCTTCTGCAATAACTTCAACACATTTCAACAACAAAGTGGGCAAAAACTTGTTCTAGCGTTGTGACGTTGTTCTAGCGACTTTACTGCTGACGTTGAACAAGGTTTTGTCTTACTGGGAAAGCTGATCTGGTTTAAAGCATGAAATTTTGTTTAATCAAAGAGATCGTTTATTATTATTATTATTTAAATTTGCAATAAGTTTATTCACAGGCTGGAAATCTTGAGCTAAAAATCTCGAGTTGTGACGTCATAATGACTTCAATATGAGGTTTAGTGACATTCTCGAAATTCGTTTGATTGTTAATATTTGTTTCATATTTTAACTCGAAGTTGATTTATTTATTTAGTTTTTCTCAAGTTATTAACTCGAGTTTAAAGCCTGGACATACTTACTGTATGTTTCTACATGTTCATCAAAAATGCTGTTTGAATAGTTAGAACGTTCAAATGTGAAAAAAATGAGAAAAAAATCTCGAGTTATTAACTAATTCAATTGGTTAATTCGTTTCGAGTTATTAACTCGAAATTGATTTACCTTTAGATTGATCTGTAGTTGCTTAATCAACCACAAGTTATTAACTCGAGATTAATTCGCAATTGTTCATGCTATTCAGGCTGGGCTCTTTGGGGCTCTGAATATCTGGAGGGGCACAAAGTGCCCTCCCCCCCTCCATAACTTTGGATGGGACCGTGCTGTAGTGTTGAAACTTTCCAGAAAGTTAGGTCAACCCTTAATTAACATTTTAGCAAAATTATTTTTTGATGACGTCATTACTCATGATGAAGTAATAACGAGAAAACAGGTGGTGCAGAAAAAAAGTGAAAAGTGAAAATCTTTTACCACCTGTCAAAAATATGGTTGCTAGGGGAAATAGCTAAATAACTAAAGGCAGTGATTTACTACACCCTAGCTCATACACTATGATTTGCAAAGATTTCATTGTAAAAGTTTTACATGGAAATATTTAGAAAACGAAAGTTTTAACATAAAAAAATCCGTTTTTGAGATTAGAGAGTGAGATAGGAGTGTCTAACAGCAATTTAAAGCTAAGATTTCAGCTTATCATAGACTTAGCTATTATGAAGCTCCAAATGGACTTCTGAGATCAAACGACACATCAAATAAGAAAATCTGAGATTCTGTCATACATATGATCGAAGAAGCATCTCTGCTAGTAATTGCTTACATTTTTATTTGATCTAAAATAAATAAATGTCTATATAAATCTTAATGATAGAAAAAACAATTGCATGAGCTAGTGTGCAGAAAGTCACTGCCAATAACTAAATCAATCGCGAGTTAAGAACTCGAAACGAAATAACCAACTAAAATTAACCTCGAGTTAATAACTAATCTTTAAATAGAAATTTATAAATTGAGATTTTTAACTCTAGATTTCCTGGCCCAATTTATTAAAGCGACCTGAGTAATATGAATAGGCGCTATGGGGGATTTGCGTGAGAGGTCAAAAAGTTGTCTATTCGACGTTGATTAGACGCGGCAAACATATGGTGGTAACATTGTATGAAGATTCCGTACAAGAAGGATATCTGTAGTCTTTCAACAGATGATGAGAACTTTAAAATATTATTTGATAACCCCCGAAGCTTGTAAGGGGTTTATTCTTTAGATTGTAACATTCCCATTGGTGGAAACATAGATGTTGTGTTATTTCGTCCCTAGTGCCATTTGTCTTGTTAAAGTTATTTCTACATAAAGAAATATCTTAAAAAGATCCGAGTGAAATTTGCAAAACAAAACCTTTAATGAGCCTGGGACGAGCATGGTGACATGAGAGTGACAATGTTATGAATTAATATTCAGAATATTTCAATTGAAAGAAAAAAACGAAATCTTAACATAAGAATAGATTATGAGTGTTATAACGTTACAACCTTTTGACGCCCTATTCACAAATACATGAACACGAGGTGTTCGCTGTTCAAACTAGAAACTTGTTGCAATTCAATAACATCCTATTTGGGCAGTTCCTGCACTAAAAAGAAGTTGTTGCATTGCAACAAATTACTATTTTGAGCAGACATCACCTCGTTTTTATGTATTTGTGAATAACCTTATTAATAAACTGACTTAGCGAGCTTGTTTAAAGCCCACAGTAACGACGCTAGAACAACATTTAAAATGTCTATTGGTAAAAAGGACTTATTTGCGTCGTTAATTCGACGCTTAGTGTAACAGTACCTTTTGACATTTAGTTGTAAAAATAGCACCATATTGTCGTGTTTCGATTACGTATCTATTACTTGTTTTATAGATCAACTTAAAATGATATTATTACTTATCCTGGTAACATGGTTTTCTGTTCATTTTGGAAGTAAGTATATCGTATATCTATGCTATAGTATTTTCACTTTTGTTGCTACAATCTTGGATACTGTGGACAAAGTGAATGTTTTGCGAAAATTTGAAATTTCAACTTAGAGAAAAAGTTTATAATTTTGATTAGGAAGACAAATGGTGCAAAAACCCGAATTTGTTACAAAGGTCTGGGTACTAGGCTGCTGGGAACAACAAAATTCGTCGAGTTTGCGAAAAGTCCTAAGATCTCAAGTTTACTCGATAAATCTCTAGGGATTTCTCGTGGTCGTTTTCCACATTTTTGTTTTACTTGTGGCGTGTATTGTTGGTCGAAATTCGTAAAATGTCCAGTAATGTAAACAAGGTAGGAACAGGGAATTACGTTTTTAGAGCCAGATCATATGAATTTCGTTTACTCTGGTATCCGATTTGAACGGAATTTTAGTTAGTGGCAATCTTAAAACTATTTCCTCCAGACAAGCTTGAGCCACATCTACAATCCCTAACGTAAATATTTGAGACAAGGTGAATTTTGTGCAAAAATTCAGAATTTCAAATTAGGCAAAAA
>JAULBZ010007059.1:0-11827 GCA_032360805.1 Neoturris breviconis | reverse complement strand
AGAATCGAGCAATATTGTGTTAGAAAACTTTTTCATAAAAAACACAAATATAAATTGTTACAGTTACGGTCTTACGCGCCATTAACGTCTGTCTTTTTTCATAATACTATTTTTCATTAGAATAATTTAAAATCTTAGAGCTGGGTAATTTTCCCCCGTCCATCAACTTTTAATGACTTATAAAAGGGATTTTAACCTTAAATATATTAATATCTCACCATCAAGCTTCGTTTTCTTCTTCTTTGGTTCCACATCTTCCTCCACCGCCACCTCCTTGCTGATTCCACTGTGCGCTTTTCTAATATGCCGATTTAAGCCCGCTTGACGCTTGTATCTCCAGACTCGATCCTTCGGACACAAGTGACACTGCAGATGATCCGCGTCATCATCACCCTTGGACGTAGTCGGCACCGCCAGAGTATCTGAGAGGGGAGTTAAAAAAATAAAATTCATTCAACATTCTCTGGCATGTGAAGTTTTTTGAAAAAAGCAAAAATGCTAACCAATTATCTAAACAGGAAACGTGAAATATAATCAGAGCCTATTGCAACACCATCCAATTCGAGAGAAAGAACTAGTGTCCACTGTAGAGGGCAGAAAGGGGAAAGAGAAATGGCGAATAATGCGCCATCTAGAGCTTTTTACCTGATTGGCTCAATGCCCGCTCTTTATTCATCATATCCTCGAATATTCCTTTCACAAGCTCGTCCCGACTGTACGCAATCTCGTTCAGAATGGAATCGATTAGAGCGCTGTCCACTTCTTCTTCCTCAGTGTCACCTTCGCCGTCGTCCTCATCGCTTTCTGCCAGTAACGAGTGAACTCGTCGAATATGTCGGTTCAACGACGTCTCATTGTCGCACGACAGTTGACAGTAGGGGCATTTCACCGCGTCATCCACCACTGAGTCCGAAACCGAATTAACTGAATGGGAACGTGACATTGTTCTAAATGATCAACGTCAGGGTCCTAATCATTTACAGACTCATAGTTCACTGCAACTGCTAACACTCTCACTTTGGTTGGAACGAATGTGAATACCCATCGACAGATTCTGTTGATATTAAAAAAAAAAAATGTTTTCAAAACTTTAAGCTCAACGATCGTGGATTGTAACTAGAAAACGCTTACTAATAATAACAATACGCTGCTTACGGCTCCATGCCGAATGTCCCCGATTGAAAAGAAAATACCCGTTCCCATCAAGTTTTTATCAAGTGGCGCGCGCTCCCTGTAGTGTCCGTGCAATCATGCCCGCACGCTTGCTTCGCAAGCGCGCGGGCATGAGCGCAGAAAAGTGGTAACCGCATGAAATCGAATCGAAAAAAATAACTCACCCGAATCGGCGGCCGGTTGTTCACTGGGATAAGATTCGATCAATGGCGAAGATGGTGCGAATGAATCATCGCCGTCGTCGTCATCCGAAATTGTGATCAGCACCGGACCGTGGTTTGTGAAATCAACGCTACTCGCCGTCTCATCTCGATGGTCCGTGAACTCGAACCCCAAAGCCTCCTCCTTTTCCTCCTCTGTCCACGAGTCCATGGATAGCGACATCTCGCACCCATCGCTCTTTTCCCGTTCAGCTGAAAAAGAAAAGGGGTGAAGTAGCATTCCACTTAATAAAAATGGAATATATATATATATATATATTACACATCAATTTCATATACTATAAAAAGATGGTAACGGGTAAATACATTTTCATAATTGTAAAATGGGGACTTGCCTCAGTAATCCAATTAGTGTGGGTGATATAAGCGTTAAACTTCACTGTTTCAGTGCCTGTTGTAAAGGAAGAATCTCCATATCAAATCCGGACGCCGAGGATGGCTGGGAAAAAGACAAAAGCTGTTGCCGGTGGTGGAAAAAATGGTGGCGAAATGTTGGGAAACATAGGGGGGAGGCTAAGAACAGTTAGTGAAGTGCTGCAACAAATGTACTATGATCCAACTAGCCCATCGGCCTTCTCGTCAAAGGAGAAGGTTTTCCGATCGGCAAAGCGGGTGATACCAACACTGACACGAAGAGATGTGAATAGTTGGTTTGACAAACAACTCACGTACACGCTTCACAAACCCATGCGGCATAGCTTCACGAGAAACCCCACCATTGTCATGTCTATTGATGATCAATGGCAAGCTGATCTAGTGGATATGAGTTCGAGAGCTAAAGACAACAATGGGTATACTTTTTTACTCACTGTCATTGATTGTTTCTCCAAGTACGCGTGGGTGGAGCCTGTGCCCCGAAAAACGGGAACTGAGATTCTCAATGCTTTGAAACGCATAATCACGGTGGGGGGGAGGAAACCAAAACGACTGCAAACCGATGATGGTAAAGAGTTTACAAACTCTCTGGTACAAAGTTTCCTAAAACAGCGAGGTATAGCTTTTTTCACAACAAAAAGTGAGATGAAGTCGGCAATAGTGGAAAGATTTAATCGAACTCTGAAAGAAAAAATGTGGAAATGGTTTACCGCACATAATACGACGCGTTACACCGATGTTTTACCATCGTTGGTTGAGGGCTATAACAATTCTCAACATCGATCGATTGGAATGGCACCCAGTGGGGTGACGTCAAAAGATGAGAATGTCATTCGACAACGATTGTACGGTAAATTGGTTACAAGGAAGCGGAAAAAGTATAAATACTCGATTGGTGATCTGGTGAGGATTAGTAAAGCGAAAAAAGTTTTTAGAAAAGGTTACCTCCCCAACTGGAGTGATGAAACGTTTCTTGTAAAAGATCGAAATACTAGGAAAGAACCCGTCTACTATCTTCAAGACTACGACGGTGAAGACATCGAAGGGACATTTTACGAGAAGGAACTGCAGCGGGTGACCGAGCAAGCTGAATATCGTGTACAAGAGATCCTGAAATCTAAAAAGAAAGGAGGGAAAATTCTTCACTTTGTCAAATGGCATCGATGGCCCAGTAAGTTCAACAGCTGGGTTGAGGACACGCTGATTCGAGACTTGTAAATCGAACAGGATGGGTGGGGGGCAGTTTACAATCATGTGCCCAAGCAATTCATCTATGAAACTATTTCCTAAAAATACGGCCGCAGAGTTCACAGTTCAATTACCCGAACCGCTCAACTTGGGAGAACAATGGGAGGTTGGGTTGAAAGAGATACACCTCACCAATTCTTGGTTTAACATTCGTGAGGGGCGAAACAGATTCGATATGAGGCTACGAATGCCAATCAAGGCAGATGGTTCCCGCGGTGATCAGTTGATTGACCAACGTTTCGTTACGCCTGGGACGTATCGATCGGTGCCAGACATATTTAAGGCTATGAACAAAGCCCTCGCTCGTAAAGATGAGTCAACGGCTAACTGGTACGATATAGATTTGAGCTATGATAAAGTCACACGACGCACGATCTTCGATACCAGAAACAAAACCAAAAACCCCGTAACCGGTGAAAACGTTGAAAATCGACGCAGCATACGGTTGACGGGTGACCTCGCAACCGTTCTAGGATTCCGAGAAGGTGCCATCATAAAATCAGATAGGGTTACAACCAGCCCCTACGCAGCCGTGCCGTTGGGAAGCCTCTTCAACATATACGTTTACTGCGATGCAATTGAACCGCAAGTTGTTGGTGGCACAAAAACCCCATGCCTTAGAATTCTACCCATCGATGCAAAACATGAGGATGTTGTTATCGCTAAAGAATTCAACTCACCAAACTATATGTCTTTGATCAATCATCGCATTTCCGTAATCTCTTTTAAGATTGCAGATGATACTGGCGAAAATATAGGTTTCGACTATGGGAAAACGGTTGTGTGCCTACACTTTAGAAAACGATCATCGGCCCCATGACTTGTGTGCGCGCGCGCGCGCGCGCCTCACATCACATGACTATAAATACGAGTGCGCTTGCGGAGTGGGGAGACAGATGTCACATGAATTTGTGGAGGAAGCAAATTATTAAAAACAAGATATGACACGGTATCGAGGCGTTACTCATTTTCAAAACGGGCGCGGTAATATACCCGTTTTTCGCGCCCAACCACTGCAACATGGGCATGGGTTTGGTGGGTTTTTTAGAGCTATTGCTCCAATTGCAAAGAAAGGGCTGTTAAGTGTGGGTAAATCACTGTTGAATGCCGGTGCGAGAGCTTTAGAAGATGTACGCGACAATCAAACCTCGGTGAAAGAAGCGATTAAAAAACAAGCCGTGCAAACATTCAAACCTTCAAATATTATAAATAGAGCTGGGAAACGGCGAACGTTGGTCACTAAGTCAAAGACATCAAAGAAGAAGGTGGCGGGAGGAGCAAAGAAACAAAAACGAATTTCTGACGCTCCACGTTTAAAGTGAAAATGCCAAAAAGAAAAACGGTGGAAGAGTCGCATTGCGCGCTATCTTCGGTTAGCACACTAACAATGGATGCGGCAGTTCAGTATGATATTGTGGATTCAGAGTATGTATCCGTTAAACCACTGGGGCCGGTAAATGGATCGGTGATTGAGTTCCAGGTGGAAAACAATGGTTCTATGCTAACGGACTTACAAAGCAGCGACTTAGAGGTGGTGTGGAGGGTGAAAAAGATTGATGGCACCAACTGCGCAGATAGCGATAAGGTCACGGTGGTAAATTACATTGGGGCAACAATGTGGTTCATGATTTCTATGAAACTAAACGGGGAAATGGTAACACAGCGTGCACCAAACCAAGCTTTCAGAGCTATGGCCGAGGTGCTCACAAGTTATGGGAAGAGTGCAACAAACAGCTGGTTGGAGGCGGGACTTTTCTACAAGGATACTTCAGGGAAAATGGATGAAAAGGATCCGGAGGCTGCGGAAGGGAACAAGGGTTTAGCAGCTAGATTTAAACACACGAAGGGGAGCAAACGGGTTGTCACCAGAAGTAAATTGCACACGGAAATGTTCTCTCAACCCAAACCATTGATTAATTTTGTAACCATGAGTTTAACCCTTCACAAAAACAAAGATGAATATCTCATCATGAGCAATTCTTCAAACGCGTATAAAATTGAAATTGAGGATATTCAACTAAGGTTGAGGAGAATTAAAGTGGCTGATTCAATATACCGTTCACTGGCACTGAGTTCTATTGTCTATCCTATTTCGGAGGTAAGAACGCGTGAATTTCTTACCCATGCTGGGGGAAAGAGTTGGTACATCCCCAATGTGTCCACCGGGAAACTTCCGCAACGCATGATCATGGGTTTTTGTTCGCACGATGCCGTTTCGGGGGATAGTAAAATGAACCCATTCAATTTCAAGAATTGTGGATTAAGTTCTTTGGCGGTTGTTGTGAATGGGAATACAATCGATGGTGCACCGTTGGAACTAGACTATTCCACCGATCAGTACATGTCAGCGTTTTGGTCTCTTCAAACCAATACGGGTAAAGCCTATAAAAATGATGGAATGATTATCAGCAGAAACGATTTCAAGGAAGGGTATGCTCTTTACGCCTTTGATCTCTCGCCTTCAAAGTGCGATAACCAGTACAGGGATCCAGATCAAAGTGGCGATATAAACATTGATTGTAAGTTTCAAAACGCTCTTACAGAGTCAACAACTCTTTGCGTGTATATGCAGTACGAAAGCACTATTACTATAAATGCCCAGAAGCGGGTGACTATGAATTATGCGACGTAAGCAACGATGAATACCTTGGAACTGCGAGCTTTGTTGCTTAGAAATGACAACACCCGAAAAATCTTTCAAGATGTGTACGCTGCAGATCAACTCCCATTGGTGAAAATCACTAAACCACGTTGGCTACTCATCTATAACTGTTGCCCCATAAATCTCCCCGGGTTGCATTGGGTGGCAATTTTCGGGAATGAGAAAGGTGAGATTGAGTTTTTCGACAGTTTCGGGCTACCGCCAAATATGTACGAGGGTGTTCAAGAGTTTCTTAAAGGCCAAAGACCGAACAGCGTTATCTACAACCATAGACAGCTTCAATCGACAAAGTCGGATGCGTGTGGGCATTATTGCCTCTTTTTCTCCCATTATCGCTCCAAAGGTGTACGGATGGAAAAGATTGTGGAGTTCATTGAAAACTTTGAACGCGATACCTGGATTAAATCGCAAGTTCTAAAAGAACTCTATTAACAATAAAAAGTTGTACATTTTTTTTTTTTTGTTTAAATGTGTTTATAGAGTGAAACTTGTCTTTTCAATCGTATATGATAAAAAACAACTGTTTCATTGGTTTCATATCTTAAACACACAGACACACACACACACACCCACACGCGTAGACACTCGAGAGCACACACGCGTGCAAATATTTACATTAGCTTTTGTTTTTGTCTTTTCATAATAATCGAAGTGCTTTATTTTTAATCGACTTTACAAATTTAACGTCTAAGGTTAATTCTTCTTTCGTAATGTATCCACCGTTTTCTCTTCCAGTAAACATCGCGTTCCACTTCTCTCTCACCTCCCCATCAGTTAATTGATCCATAATGGGAGAAAAGTACTTCTCTATTCGTTCTCCTTTTTTCATTATCTTACACAGGTTGTGTTCTTGAACCAGATATGATCCGTTTTTACAACCCGTGCAGTCAACTTTTATTTTTTCAACGGTTTTTTCACATATAATAATAGCATAAAGATCTATAAATCGTTTCCTATCCGTTGCTTCCATCTTCAAACCGTCCTTTGATGTTTCTTCTTCCGCTTGTTGAGTGCACATTCCCGGTTCCGAGGGGTTATAACATTGATGCTCCAACATTTCAATGAATTCCCCAGGAGCCCGCATTAGTTCATCTCCCATTGTCACCTGAGCCGAATTCACCGAAGATGCGGATGCAACGATATCACTCATCTTGTTGCAAAATGCCGTTTCAATCCCCTTAATTAAAAACATAAAAGACGAAAATTGCGTCTGGTTCAAAAATAACTCATTTATGTGTCCATTTAACGTTTGTCGTACAACCACATACAATTCCCCGTTTAAATTTAACACCGACACGTAAGCCATAGCGTCATCCATGTTTGCGCTCCGACTAAAGGCATTTGTGGGAGGATAAATTATTTTATACCATCAAGGTGGCTCAAATGGTGGGAAAAAGAACCAATCAAAATTGGTTTTAAGGAACCAATGAAAATTGAGATTTACCTGTCAATCAAACTGATTAAGGTGACAAAATATTTTCCCTGCATCTGTGGGATTGTATCCAGTCATTAAACCTCATGAACAACAATCCTAGAACCATTCCTTCGTTAATTTTAGATGAAAGAATAAAAACCATCCAGCATATGATGAGTCCATAACAGTTTCCGGTTACACTCCGCGTTCCATATCCAATCGTAACTCCAGTTTCCACTGATAAAAGAAGAGCCTCGGTAAATGTCGATACCCCTTGAGTGCATGAAACATTCCCCGTTGGATTGGCTATTGTGAAACGGAAAGATATTGCGGCAAAAATTATCCAGAGAGAGAACTCGAAAAATATATAGAATAACAGTATCTTAAAAACGCTTGTGTTTTTTAGAATGTGTCTCATGACTTGTTTCTTTCACGCACCCGTGTAAAGAAACGAACTAATGAACACTAGGTGGGGATCAACTTGCATTTATTTATAGTTCTAGGGATCTCCTATAAATGGGGTGCACACTGCGCATCTATCATTCATAGCCATCATGGAGCTGCTGGATTACGAAGCAATCGATTCTAGTCAACTACTTTTGAAGCACCCGTTTTCCATGACAATTGCGGGGAGTCGGAGAACGGGAAAAACATATTTCGTTAAGACTCTGTTACTTTTGAAGGACACTTTTATATCTCCCCCGATTGATAAAGTATTTTGGTTTTATGCGGCTAAACAAGAGGATGTGTTCAGTGAACTTAGAAAAACTCTTGGATCGAGCATTAAATTTATCTGTGGACTACCCCAGAATGAAACCATAAAGAAATCATACATTGATAATCAAGCTGGACGCTCTCTAATCATTCTAGATGATCTTATGGATGAGACGGGAAAACGAGAGGATGTGAAGCAATTGTTTACAAGAGGAAGACATGAGGATATCAGCGTGGTGCTGATAACACAAAATTATACCCACAAGGGAAAAGAAGTGAGGGAAATAAATTTGAATTCTGATTATACGGTTATGTTTAAAAACCCAAGAGATGAAACATTACCAAGAACACTGGGAACACAAATGGGAAATTATAAATTTCTGATAGATGCCTACAGACAGGCAACTCGTAATCCATTTAGCTACCTTTTTTTGGATTCAAGGTCAGACACGGATGATAGCCTCAGATATCGTTCGGAAATATTTTCTAAAAATCCAAATGTGTATGCCCCACTTGTCTAGAGGTATAAATAGAAGAGGCAATTGATTATTCCACCAGTTAGTGGATCTATTCCACAGCGAGAAGGTATAAGATGAGTAAGCAAATGAAAAAGTGCAAAGGGGATTTAAAATTTTTAGGAGCGTGTTCAGATAAAACGAGGCGGTTGGTGTTGAAAAACGGTGACGGTCAGCTCATCAAGTCTTTAGCGGAAGCAGCTTACGCGGTGCTGGACGGGAGGGTGAAACTTTCCGCCATCCAACGTTCAAGATTTAAAAAAGATCAATCGATTCTTCGGCTATTGGCCTCCAAGCAGCGGACACTTGCACAGAAGCGGAAAGTTGTGGGCAGTCAGAGGGGAGGAAATATTATTGGTTTCCTATTAAATGCTATAAAAAATTTGTTTTAATATGGCGAGAAAAATGATTTTGGTATCGGAAAAGGAGTTTGAAACTATAAAACAATGCAAAAAATCACCTTCATCTTCTATTCTCCAGGAAGTTAAACGACCAAACGATGGGCAATTAGTAAAAACCTACATGGGAATGGAACAGATGATAAACAATCCACTGTTATCAAATCAGGAGAGAGTTGCAAAACATGTTGATGATATGAATGAACTTACAGCCTTGAAAGAAAAAATTGTGGGTGGAAATGAATCAAGGAAAATGTCAGAGGTGAGTGAATCTGAAACTATTGGCAATGATACTGTGAACATGCTACCTCCAACATTGCAAAAACACGGACGGCAATTAATGAATCGATTATCGAGTAGAAGCGATTTAATCTCCTGGACACCGAGTGGGGAAGTAAAAATAAGGGGAAAGCGAGTGTTGGGGAGTAATGTTGCCGATTTAGTAGGGGATGTTGTCAGAAATCGGAAGCAAGTGAGCCCAATGAGAAAGGATTTTCTAAAAGTTTTGGCTGAGATGAACGTTGCAGAGGAATTTGTAAAAAACAAACAGGCATTAAGTGAATACAGAAAAATAAAAAATGGTAGTATGAGGCCACCGGGAATTCCAAATGAGATTGCCGGAATAGTGGGAAATGGAATGGATGAAGAAGGGTGGTATGATGATGATGATGAGAACTCAACAGCAACAACAACAGCAGCAACACTTAAAGGGAAAAGACGAAAAGAATTGAAACGAGTGGGTAATAAAAAACCGAGAAAAATAAAGATTAGCTGGCCGAATTTGTATAAATAAAAGGTGATTGGTGGAAATCTAAGGATTACAAAATGAATGCAAGTGAGCTTTCGAGAATGTCACCTCCAAAAGTGGAATGTCATTACGATAGAATGGGAATTATTTTTATTTTTGTTTTCTCCTGTATACTCATCTTGTATCATATCTTTTTTTGTTGGTGGAAACGAAAATTGATAAATAGACAGAGAAATTTAAATTTAAATTAGTTGAACACTAGACATTGGATGAAACGGTCATAGAAACACCATGGAAAACTGCCCTGCCTGCGATAAGTCGTTGAAGCATCTCCATGTACATTTGAAAAATGCACATGGGTGGACTGCTGAAGAAGTGACTCAGTACCGGAAAATTATGGGATTAAAAACCGGTTCAGATGACGATGTGAAGGATGGGAAGGGAACGGAAGCGGAGGCAGTCCCTACAAAGCTACAAATAAAAGGGCGGGGAGCTGGGTCGTTGAATCAGGAGGCTGAGGAATACGAGTGCAGACAGCTAACTTACGAGGAAATGGAGGAGAAAATGGAGGGGGAACTTGAACGGGCTATAGAAATGATGATTCATAAACATTTTGCGTATCTAAAGGAACAAATTCGCCGAAGTTTCAATTACATGGATGAAGAGCTAAACACGATTTTGAGTAAAGGGGAGGATTTGAAGAATGATGGACCCAGCTCAAGGGTTTCTTCTTTGCTTCACCCCTCCTACTTCCATATATTAGGAATAATAGATTCCGAAATGTTCGAATTGATTAGAAGAGCTAAAATTGTGGCTTGACGTTCGTTGAAGAAGTCGATGGAATCTACCGCGTTCTTAAACCAAGATTGGAACTAAAGTGTAAAATTTGTAAAAAAACTTATTGTGTGTGAAATAAAAAAAAAAGTTAAAATAAATGATTTTTCTTATTTTCTACGAGTAGGGGAATAATATGAGCTATCCTAATGACAAAAACTCAAATGATTTTATAGTAAAAAAACAAACAAACAAAAAAATATGTAAGTTTCTTACCAATTTCATCGAGAGCCAGATTCACTGATTCTTGAGTTTTAGGAGAGAATTCGGATCCTTCAAATAATTCATCCATGACTAAATTTTAACTTTCACCAATATCCAATTTTTATGTAATAATTGTATAGCCTCCAGTAAAGGTGATATAATGAGTAGTAACTTCTTCAGTTCATGTTACTAGGCACCCCCAGGATAACAGACAGTGTCACTTTTTGGAATAGTGGGACAGTGACTTACATCACAGCATGCCCGCTGTTTTACATTGTGCACCTTTACTGGCACATTTTATTCACATGTTTTTCACTTTGATGTTGCATATGTTTTTCACTTTGATGTTGCCTGGCAACAGTTGCCCCAAATGCTCGAAATTTGTCGAAAAGTGGGCTTTTCCTTTACTACTTGGTAGCTCTACCGCTGACATATTGACGTAGAGGAATAGCGTTTATTTGAAAAATCTAAACTACTTGAACCAACTACTTTTGACAAAAGTTGGACGGTCTCTACACTAGCACATTTATCAAGGAACACTTTAAAGGCATATTACAGTTCCTAAAAATGATCCGTCTTGATTTAACATAACATGACATCATAACGACAAATTTGCTATAATTTTTTTTTTATCATTTTGACAAAACTGTGGAGCAACCGACGTTTTGACCTAATGTTACTTTCAGTATATTTTTTTATCACCTGGCCCTGACATATTTTCATGTACACATTGAAGGTGTTTTAAATTTAAAATGTTGCCATCTTGATCTTTATCGGTAATTATATCGAGAATTTAGCGTTTTGAAATTTTACATTTGATACATTTCCTCCCCCTGGGAGATTTGTTAGGAACATTTTAAAGTAGTTTTGAGTTTCTAAAAATAATATTTAACTTAGAAAGGACGCCATACTTGGGTCAAACGTGACAGTTTTGAACTTTTTTGTACGTCATCATCGGTCTCATCCACGTCAAACCCTATACTACTCCTTCATAACCAAAAAAATATTGGGGGGGGGCACACATGCCACTAGTCTAGTTATGTAGAGGGGAGTCTTGGGCTTCAGAAAAGTATTGGTTTTAGGTGTGGAAGTGGAAGGAAGGGGTCGGGAGCACGACATTTATGAAAAACAGCAAATGTATAGGGATTATATTAAGGAATATAGGGAAAATGGCTAAAAATGCTCTTTTTAGTGGTTTTGACCCCTATAATGGATTTTTTGGCCAAACTGTTTATTGAAAAAGATGTTCAAAATTACGATTAAATTTTTTTGGCACAATTTTTTTTTCACACTTTGTCCAAATTTTGACATATAGCGTCAT
>JAULBZ010007058.1:0-11829 GCA_032360805.1 Neoturris breviconis | reverse complement strand
GAGTGTTTTTGAGTACAGTTTTCAGCTGCAAAACTGAAAACTGTACTCAAAAACACCCCTCTACAGGTGATGTCCACAGTGACTATTTGCTGTTATTAGAGCGCTGGAATAAAATATAAAGTTTGGCAGAGTGAAATATCAGTTGGAGTCATCTTTCAAACATACCTGTACATTTGCTTTAGTTCCAAGAGTACCAGATTCCATGAGATGTTTTTTGTAATATACACAACGACGGTCCATATATAGTCCTAGTAAAAATGAAAATGAAGATTATGATCTTGAAAAAAAACTTGAAATACGTATCCAAGCCTTAAAATAACTATCAAACATCGCCTGTGGAGTCGACTGCTTTTGCTGCAAAGCCAAAAACTGCACTAAAAAAACACTCCTACACAGGTGATGTCTGACGGTTATTTTTAGTATAGATATCTGTGGCAAAGTCTTTGTCAAGAAACCAACCAATTTATAAATTTGACAAAATAACCATAACTGTTGGTTATCACTGTTGAGGAGAGAAAAATCTCTCCTTAACTGTAATGACCGGCAGTTATTTCAAGCCCTGCATACATCACTGATGTATACTAAAGTATTTCTTGAATCATTGGCCATGTTGATCAACAAATGTTACTCAACAATTATAGCTCATAACGAACTCCAGTACTGAACAGCATATCAACCAGGAATTAGATCATACATTGTTAGGGACCACCCAGTACTCTCCTCTGTAGATATTATTTTATACTTACTAGCATCAATATTATCTAACGCATTACAAACACCATCCAGTGATTCAAAGAAATCATCATTATATACTTCTAAATAATATCTTGTTAAGAAAGTTTATGTATAAAGTTAGATTTCTACTACACGAAACATTTTGACCCATCTGTAGAAATTGACGTCACACACTGTCAATCAGCCTTAATGGGAAAATAATTGATTATGTTCTTGAAATTGCACAATCCTAAATCAAAAATTGTTTAACATAGCTACATAGATAACGTTGGTAATATCTTGTGTACAAATTGTTTGAAAATATTTATGTTTTATGGAAGTGTGCAAAAACATAAGGACCGGCAATTAATGTTCCCAAAAAAAATGAGAAGGTTAAAAAACTTAAAACTAAAAAGAATTGAAAAACACAGACAACAGGATATAGTGAGCACAAATGTGAATTCATGAAAAGGATACTTTCAGTATCAGGACCTACACGATTTTGATGTGCAATTATATTGATGTCAGGGTTCATTACTTTCACAGCATGAGATGCTGTTTCTGATTTCATTTTCTATAACGATGTGAACTAATTACATACAGTGTTCGAAATAAGAGCAAATAACCACTGTGATGGAGGGATTTTTTAGCAATGCTTCAGGCTTTCTAGTGATTATATGCTCTTATTTCGAAAATTGAGGCACAGTTTCACAAAACATTTCCCCCATACATTGAAGCAATTCTGCTGAATGCAGGGTTTTTGCTGGTTATCACTGTGGAGGAGATTTTGAAAAATCTCTCCTCAACTGTGATGATCGGTAGTTATTTAAACCACTGGATTTTAAGCCAACAGGATTGCCATTGATCCAGTGCTTAAATAAGAACAAATAACCTCTGTGGAGGAGTGATATCTGAGCATAGCTTCATACATTTTTCCCAGAAGCTACCCTCCTACACAGTGATTATTTGCTCTTATTATTGATCTATTGATCAAATTGAAACCAATAGATAAACTTGTTGAGGATTGAATTATTTGAATCAGAATGCCTTTCTTTAAATATCTGACCAGCTCATTAACTTCTTTCGAGCATATCTCGATGCCTTTGATGAGCATTTCTAAATTCCTTTTTATGAGCCCTCTCTCATAGATGTAGATTTAACTGATAAAACCATACCTGTACATCATGAGGTCGAAATAGGAACTGACGATTTAAATTTGATTTTTCAATGAGATCCATATCAGTGACATAAACCTTTCCTTCAGGGCTACAGCCAAGACCAATCATAGCAAAATTTTTCAACATTTCACATCCAATTGCACCAGCACCAACCTGAGATTAGTTGACATTATTATTATTCATAGAACACAAACTACTGTGCTCTCTGATTCGTGTATTCGCACTACCAAACATATACTAGGTTATAATTGAGAGAATTCTCCCCTAGTATGTGGTAGTGTAAAAACATTGGACCAATAGTGCAGCTGGTATAGCAATCACCCAGCCAGTGAGAGGTCGTGGGTTCAAATCCCGCTATATCCACTTTGCACTCCAACATTTCATTAAAAAACTCTACGTATCTATAAAAGAAATCTTAAAACTTAGTATTCCCTCTATTACTTTCCAATCAAGTTGTAGGGCCACGTCATATTGTTATTTCTCATAATGTAATTTTTTTCTGTCACAGAATGAAGGTTTAAGTTCACAAGTTTTACTACTGCTGAATAAGTTCATACAAAGCATAGATTTCTTACCACAAAATATTTAGATGATACAATTTTTCTTTGAAAATCTTGTCCAAATACAGCGATTTGTGCATCATACCGTGAGTTGACAGGTTGATAATTTGCTTCAGGTAAGTCACTACCTTCTTCAGGAAGACATTCCAAACTATCAAAGTACATCCATTGCATGACTGGCATAAATTTACCAGAGCATGCCTAAAATTAACAAAGTAAAATCAAAGAACTAGCAGTACTCAAAATACTCAAGCAGTACTCAAAATAAGAGTAAATAATCACTGTGGAGGAGTGATTTTTGAGCATTTCTTCAGTCTACAAAGCCTGAAGTTATGCTCCGAAGTCCCTTCTTCACAGTGATTATTTACTCTTATTTTGATCACTGGTATATAATAGTATCTGCAAAAAAGAGAGTTTTGTCAACAAACTTGTAATGAATTGGATTTTCATCTAGATGGCTGACTTTTCTTAGCAGACACTATTTATTTCAACTTTTAACTCTTGTCAACATACCTTCATTACTTCTTGTGCAGCCATACTACCAATAACAGCTTGCATTGGACACAGATCACCAGTTGCTTGTGAAGCTAATTCTGATAATAATTTCTCGTCTAATTCATCTACCTGATATGAATAGATCATTTTTTATATTATTTCCATGAAAACCATGATGACATACATTTTGAATTAGGCTAATAACAAACCTTCAGATCTTGAGACATTGTGAATCAAAAAAACAAACTTCAGTTTGAAAAAACTAAGAATTATCGTATCAATTAGAAGATTACTTCCCTTATCCAAGTCTCAAAATATTGGTCAGATATTATCCATAGAGGAGTGTTTTTTGAGAAGTTTTCAAACCACTCCTCCACAGGTAATGTCTGACCAATACTTTGAGGCTTGTTTGTCAATTACTACCAATTACTTTACAAGGTGGATGGGTTCAATGGTCTGTTTAACAACAATGTCTGGGTAAATAAGGAAGGAAAAAAACATTTACCATAGATAGCTAAAAAGCTTAAAGGCAAAAAATTATTTTTTCATAAAAGTTACACTTTAGTCTAAATAACATAAAGAGGTAAAAGTTAGGAGCTGTTTTCTTTTTCTTCCCGCTGAAAATAGAGCGTTTTTTATACCACGAAATTGTCAAACTTATACAAACCATGTTTGTATTGCAAAGACTGGGTTATAATAATAAGAATGACGTCACTAAGTTCAAAAGATTTAGCGTGAAGCAAGAAGCAAGTGATGAATCTTGTTCTGCGGAAATATTTTTCTTTTTGTTAATTTAAATAAAAAAATTATGAGTGACAGAGATGAATGTTCAAGCAGTTCTTCAAGTTCAGCAGGATCTGCTAAAAATATACCAGATATTTCAAATGTTCAACTTTGAACCAACGCTTTCGAAGGAAGAGCTTCTCTGATCTGCGGTGGAGTGTCCATTATATCCGCCTGAAGAAAGATTTGCAACAACAAATACAACTACGTTACCCCCTGTCCAAGTACGGAGATAAAAAATAAACAGAACATGTAAACATGCAAGAGAAAACCATGGCCATGAGAAAACTAACGCAAAAGAATTGTTATATAAATTTTGCAGTGTTGAATCAAACACAAGAAAGTTTATAAAAATAAACAGTTTAACGATTGATCGTTCGAAATGGAAGAAGTTTGAACCAAGAGAAGTATTGAAAATATTTTCACGGATTATACCTATGGAGAAAGTAAAAAAGTGATAGTAAAAACAAAACGTTTGTCAGAAAACAAATTCAAGAAGAAAAATATATCAGCTTTTTTCCACTTTTTTCGCAAGTCTGCTGACGGTATTCTATGAAAACTTATACTTTTATCCTGTGAGGAACGACTTGTACAACCAAGGGCTGCACAATTAGGCATATTGCTCGACTTTTGTTATTATCAATGAGGCTAGTAGTGAGATCTTAACACTACGATATGCATTATTTGCCTTTACTGTCGCCTGCAATAAAATGTTTTGTACTTAGTTACGTCATACATTGCGCTCGATCCAGTTTTTTCAAAAACGCTTAGGGGTCGAGATTTCGTGGTAGATTTTCGTCATGTAAACATTAAATTTTTGAAGCAAGGAGTCTGTGATAAGATGTAAGGAGTTTTGAAACATGTTATTTGAGATATGTCTAGTATTATATGAAAAAATAATTTTTGTGTTTACTCCCCCTTTAATTAAGTGCATAGCAGAGTGTTGAAAATAAGACAAATTATCTATGTGGATGGTTTTTTTAACATAGATTCAGGCTGCAGAATCATAGCAATGATTTGTTGTTATATCTTGAGCACTATTGTTGGAGATGTGTTTTACTTACTTTTGCTTCAATTTTACTGTTTAAATCTTTTGCTATTGTTACATATTTCTCAATTTCTACCTAAAGTTAGCAAAAAGCAAGAATTGAAAATAACGAAAACTAGTTATATAAGCACGCCTCAAAATATCCAGGGCTCGAAATTACAGCCGGTCATTGCTGTGGAGGAGAGATTTTCCAGAATATTTTCAGCCAAGTTGGCTGAAAATATTCTGAAAAATCTCTCCTTCACAGTGATGACCGGCTGTTATTTCGAGCCCTGGTACTATAACATAATGTTCACAAATAATCATGCACTTTTATTCTCCCTGAGAGAAAAACATATAAGCCTATCTAAACCACGTTCTAAGCCACATTGTAATTACCTTTACCTTATAGACAAACAGAAGTAAAACTGTCAATGCCATGTGATAGAAAAGCTGTTGTTTACAGATTAACAGTATCAGACTCAGCAAAAGATGTATTAGAAACTGAAGGTGTGTTGCCTTAAATAATTTATTTTATCCATGGATGGTATACATAAAATATTATCCAATCAAAAAAGTAATCTGTCTGCAAGCCTGAATATAACTGTCGGACATCACCTGTGGAGGAGTGTTTTTTGAGTATAGTGTTCAGTTTAAAAGCTATTATATTTGATTCCTGAACAATGACAAACAACTTCTTTGGTTCATAGTTTTCATGAGATTTCTTTTTGATATCTCTGTAATTTGTATCTAACTTTTCTAAAAAATTTGTAATCATAATTTAGAATTGATTGGCATTCTTCCCTTTTCAACCATTCAATTAAAATAACTGTCATTTTCAATTTATATTTTTGCTTATCCAACACAAAACCTTTAATTGACTATTAGCCTTGAAGCAGGATAATAGTGAATTGAAAAGGCAGTCTTATAGGGAAGTTTGAATTGATGATAGATCGATTACGTATTGTCTGTGCAATATGTACCCGCAGGATGTACCCGCAGGATGTCTTTGCATACACAAGTGAATGCAATCACTTCCAAAATTTGATCCGAACACACTGCAAACTATTGACAAACACATATCCGGTCATCTCCATTCGTAAACGGTTTGTGTATCTGATTCGAATGCGTATTAACTTCATAGTGTTATATACTATTTACGTTTAGATTTTGATGACAGTTTCTTTCAAGTGACAATAGATGATTTAAGAAAGCGTATGAATGAGCTCAAATCTTACAGGTATCTTAGAGATTATTTCAAAATGAAAATTTACGCAGCTTGTTGTCATAACACATATGAGCTTGCAGAGGAAATTGTTTCTTTTCCGAAATTTCTTCAAGATTAACAATGTTATTTATAAAAAAAAGATTTACAAGATCTCTTCACATGTTTTGATATTTTCTAATCCTTTCTAATGCGTATAATATGGCAGTGAAATAAGATCATAATAAGGTAGAGAAGTGATTTTTAAATAATTATTTTTAATACCTGAAGCATTTGGTATATAGTTGGGTTTAAGATAGATTTACAAGGTACGAATTAATGAATTGTTTTTTTGCGAACCATTTTTTTTAGTATTGCTAAGCATTTTTCTGTTTTTATTGCTTAGATTTGCAAAAATTCTCATTGTTTTTGAACAATTAACAACTTTTGCTAAGCAATTTGAGTTCCTTAATTCGAATCCTGATTGACACAAATTGGAACCATCAAATCATAATGAAAGACAGTTAATGTTTAAGAATGTTCCTAACACAACTTCACTGCACGAAACAAGATAAACAAGTATATTTTATAGCAAACCACATTTTCATTCAATAATCTTTAGCGATCGATTGATTATAATTGATTTTAATTGTTATTAAATTTTGTGCATTAAGGAAAAAGTTTGTTTTGATCACATTAGGTGATCACAAAAAAGTAAATTTTTGATAAATCACCAAAATATGTATTATATGCAAATACATGCTGATCATTTTTATCAAATATGAATGGATATTACAATGAGTAGATCGCAAAATTGTTGATCCCATGCCTGAATGATGCTGTGAATGTGAACCTGGTTTTTGATATGATTTAACTAACAAAATATCAACAAAATATTAAATAATATGCAGCAATTATCTTTAGATTGTGGTAAATTAATGTGACTTGCATTTGATTTTTAGAGTTGATTCGGATGAAAATAATATGTTATTGACAAAGTCAAGTCGACAAAGAAAAGAAATTGAAAAAATAGCGAACTTTGAAAAGGTATAGCTTACAAAGTTTATGATTTTATTTTTCCTAATAAGTAAAGGTCATTATGAGTTAGCACAATTAGGCAGCCTTTACATGAACCCCTACATGAGTTCACCCTAAACGAGCTTGCAATTGATTGGTTTCTTCAGTACGAAGAAACTAATCAAATGCAAGATCGTTTAGGGTGAAACTCATTTAGGGCTCCATTTAAAGGCTGCCTGAAGTTAGGTAGTCTTTTTTATGGACATGGATTGATGGCTTTAGAGAGCCTGATATTATTATGCTGTAATGTGACTCCTCTGGTGATGATTTGTTCTTAATTCAATTTATTCTAGATACCTATCAGATTTCACTTTGCTGACAAAACAATTCTACAAGCTTTATTCAGACCCTTGGAAACAGGTATTAATGATTGACATAAGAGCAAATGAATCTATGCTTCAAAATCCCTCCTCCACAGTGATTATTTTCTCTTATTTCGACCACTGCAAAGTGATCAAACAAAAATAGTGTATGTGGAGAAGAGTGCTAACTTAACAAGTCAACCAATCAATTTAAAGATTTTTGATGATCAGCTTTCTTTTCTACAGATATTAAGGGGAACATGGTTCAATTGAATCTGTAGAATCTGTATTTAAAGACAATATAATAAAACTTATTGACATTATCAATATACTTTCCTTGTATGCTAAGCTTTGCTGGGCTTAACTACTTTCAGACATACATGACAAGAGATTTTCAATAGTTATAAGTAATAATAATCACATTGCACTGTATATGCATGTACCTTTGGGAGTATATAGCCTGTTAGGTTTAAACCCGCCGACTCCTCATCTGGTATTGTTATCCACAGGGACTACTCACTCTCATGAATATAATAATTAAAGAAAAGAATATCCAAATGAGTTCAAATATATCGGTGCAATATCAGTTAGCAGTGAGACATGTGAGAAACTATCCCTGGATATCTAGAATTCCCTTACAGAAAGGGTCTCTCAATGTCAGGGATCAGGTGTTTGCCAAGAGTCATCTTCCCCTGGAGTCATCTTCCCCTGTCTCTTTAAAGACACTCGCCACCCTCTGAAAATTACAAAAAGGAGTATTAAATAAGAGTATGCTAAGTTCTCCAGAGTTCTCTGAAAACTTGGTTGAAAATCTTAGTTATTAACATAACAAAGATATTCTGCGCTGGATGCCAATCTTGAAATAGGAATGTTTCATTAGAGCAGCTTGGGTCAAACCCACCACTAGAATTTAGTTAAATTTAAGGAAATCTGGGTACTAAAAAGTTGCATAGTTTTCAGTAATTTACCACTTGCGTACATACCTTGAGAGCTACTTGGAATTTCATTGGGAAGGGGTTGAAGAAAAAGATCTCCAGAAATTTCCTTAGCATTTTGAATACTGGTTTCCAACAAAATAAAATGTGGGTATTACTTGTGGATAGAAACCGTCTCATTATTTTCTCACCTTTTATTTTTATACTTTGTGACTTGCCAAAAATAGAACAAAAGTTGATTATTGTCTTATCAAAAATCGAGTAATCCATTTAAAATATGATGGATGTTCAATTAAGAAAATCAAACAGAGGTCAAAGTTGAACTCTTTGGTATTGTGCTAAAATAAGGACACATAATGTCTACGGAGGAGCATATGTTTGGTTGATGTATACTAATTGCTTACCAAGATAATTGGTATTTGTACATTTTTTCTTGGGGCATCAGTTAAACAACATAGGATACAGAGGTCCTCTCTGTATGTGGTATTTACACAGCAGTGCAGTTCGAAATAACAGATATTATCTGTGGAGGAGTTTCAAGGAGTGTAGTTTACAGCTCTGCAGCTCTTGGTGGTGCCTGGCAGATATTCTCGCGTGCAGAATTATACTGGATTAGAAATTTTACAATAGGTATAAATTAAACTGTAATTTGAAAGCAGGCCCTTCTCATTACATTATCAGTTAATGTGATTAATGTGATTAATTAATTAACTAATCCTTATCTTTCAGTATCTACACTTAAAGAAACTTTACGTCAATATATATCCAATGATATTAAAACATTTGAAATATGTAAGTTGAACTTTTCTTAAATAAAAACAAATAACCACTTGGTGGAATGTTTTTGGAGTACAACTTTAGGATACTAAACCTGTGAAAGTCACTCCCCCACAGAGATAATTTGTTTTAGTATGGATTACTGGACATTTATAAATACCCTATTTCCTCTGTTACTGCCGCCCTTTAATAAATGTCGTATATTTTCATCAAAGAGTGTAATAAACATTGCCCTCAAATAATTGCCACACTCTTTTAAATGCTCCACCCTCTTATAAAAGCCTTATTTTACACCAAAGTGGTGTTTATTAGAAAAGTTGACCATCATTTTATTCTATTTTAAGCTGCACTTTAATTATTTCCGCGCCAAAAATCAAGCTATTTTTTATTTAGTCTAATTCTCTTTTGCTGTGAATTTTGGGAAGATTTTTTCATTCTAATTTTTGTCTGCATGGGAAAATAATCACGAATCTATAGGTTATTTTTTTCTGTTCTTTTTAATTCAAAAGCAAAGATAAAATTAACTGTCAGTTCCAAGTCACCTTCATTTAGATCTTTCGAATATCTTCTCTTGCCAGTTACAGCTGCTGCATTTTACCTGAAAGCTTACGATGTTGTGGAACATGCTAAACAATCACTCCTCTTGGTCTATTTTTATGGAGACTAATATATCGTTCAGTCTATATAACTCATTACATACTCATACAAAAATAAATTTGTATACCTGAGATAAGCTATGACACCTGCTAATTATTTTATTAGTTTATAGTTTCAGGAACCTTTACTGTATAAATTGTTAGAAATTAAAAAGTTAGAATAAACTGTACTCATTCAAAGCACTACATTTTTAGTTTCTAATTGAAATGAGAACCAGCTCAACTGTCCTAGATACATTTTTTCCCTTCGAAAGTATACATTTCCTGAAGCATAAAAGAAAGTGAATGCTCTACAAAACTAGCATACTGGGAATGATCGGGATTTATTACTGTTACTATCGCTTTGCAGTGTCGACGGTGGTCCGCTTTTCTTAATAGACTATTCCTGAAGTGCTACTAGCATGTAAGAGGATATTTTGGAAGGATTCAACAAAAAATATTTTTATTTCGTCCACAGATTCGAGTTTTTAGCAAAAAGGGTAAAAATTGCGTTTTTTGTCCACAATGGACCTGAAATTTTACCTTAGTATTCTAGAAAACATTACGAGACCGCTAACCTTTGTTTTTAATTTCGTTAATTCAGTGTATACCAAGTATTAGCAAAAAAGAGATTTTTTACAAAAGTGGAGATTTCACGTAAATTTGTAAAAATATATTTACCTAATTCATCATTAGTTGACTTCTGAATTTGCTATGAGACATTCACCACAATCACAATAATTAAAAAATGTTCACCTGAATCATAAAGAGTTGATCGAGTGGTCTACTAGTCTATCATGTCATAATTTATGCAGAAGTTCCCAACCTTTCAACAGGTTTTGCCAGATGGTTAGCAAAAATTGTTTCTTCTAAGAACCCATTAAAGATTTTCACATGAAATAAAAAGCAATATAATTTTTGAGCTTTTCAATATGAAATCGATTTGTATGTTCACCTTGGGTTCCCATTATATTTTTCTTTTCTGGAAAATACAGAGGCAGAAATATTTAGCTAAGAAGAAAATTAGTTGATCAATTCGTACTGCACTGTATTTATCACTATGTTCTACTCATAGTTACAACACCACCAAAGCTTGTTCTTAAAGATGACAGCCAGTCACTTTACAAGGTAATTGTGTGCCATATTGTCACTTTACAAGGTAATTGTTTGCCATATTGTCACTTTACAAGGTAATTGTGTGCCATATTGTCACTTTACAAGGTAATTGTGTGCCATATTGTCACTTTACAAGGTAACTGTGTGCCATATTGTCACTTTACAAGGTAATTGTTTGCCATATTGTCACTTTACAAGGTAATTGTTTGCCATACTGTCACTTTACAAGGTAATTGTTTGCCATATTGTCACTTTACAAGGTAATTTCTGCCATATTGTCACTTTACAAGGTAATTTTTTGCCATATTGTCACTTTACAAGGTAATTGTTTGCCTTATTCAAAACTTGTCTTAATTTGTATTATATCAGTGCTGGAAATATGAGCACATAAGTTTTTATTTCGAATACTGTATTATACCTTAGTATCCTTAAATTTCACTCTCTGCTTAATGCTAAAAAGTTAATAGCACGTAATTGGTAATTTTTTGCTCAATAGGAGGTGCAAAAATAAAAGGCAGGGAACAATTATTTTTTATTTTAATTCTTTATTTCTAAATAAAATATTTTTGAAACAATATTTTGAAGGAAAAAAAGATGCTCCGTTTCCTTTGATTTTTAATCTCTGATTATATTTTAGGCGAAATTATTTCCAGCTGCACTGATTTATTTTGCAACCAAAACAACATGTGGTAAGTGAAAAAGTAGTAATATTCACTTGTTTAGTTCAATCTTTGCATATTCATAAAATCTTGCCATTTTCAAATACTAAGATTTGGATGTTCGTACATTGGTTGAGATATTAACCCTTCTACTAGGCTTTTTAGGGTTCTGAGAATCTGGGGTGGGGCACACCCCCTCCATAACCTTTGATAGAACCATGATGTAGTGTTGAAACTTACCAGGAAGTTGGTTCAACCCATAAAAAACATTTTTAAAGAATTATTTTTAAGATGACGTCATTACTTATGATGACGTCATCAAGGAAAAACAGGTGGGGCAAAAAAATACTTTTTTAGGTGAAAATAT
>JAULBZ010007057.1:0-11830 GCA_032360805.1 Neoturris breviconis | reverse complement strand
ATGACCCAGAAGATTTACCAAATGACTTTTTAGAAAAGAGGAGAAATGTTTTGGTGTGAATGGAATACCCATTCTTTTATTATCAGCAATTGAAGCAAAATAATCATTAAAGGAATTAGCAATTGTCACTGAATCAGTGACAATAAAGTTATCAATGTTCACACAGGTGTGAGAAGAAGAATCAGAAGAACGATCAGAAATAATATTTTTAACACCTTTTCAAATATATTTATTGGCAATATTTTTTCGGTGTCAGTGTGCTGCGAAACCGATGGGTTTCGAAAAGGATTTCAACGGAACACGGGCAGTAATGTATTGCACAATTTAAGTTGTTTATATAAATTAAAAAAAGGAGAGGTCCTAAAACAGAGCCTTTAAGAACACCGTGTCTGATAAGATTTTTCAAATTGTTGACGTCCAGTTAGGACTTTTAATAAGCAAAATTTCATGATCAACAGTATCAAGGGCATCCATAATTTTTTGAGAGATGTTCAGAAGAGTTTGGGAGGTCGAGTAATTTTTTCTGAAACAAAATTGTTGCTTTTATAGGACATTGTTTGCTTTGAGAAACCCATACACACGTTTATGAGTTTTTCAAATATCTTATTAATGTTTGAAAGTATAAAGATATGTCGGTAATTTGTATACAAGTTCTGATTTGGATCCTTTTTTATGAATAAGGATAACCTTGGCAGTTTTTAAGTTTGTAGGAAAAATGCCTGATGTGAAAGACAAGTAATAAGTTTTGAAAGTGGGATAGATAATTTAGCTTGGGCAGCAATACTGAATGACCCAGAAGATTTACCAAATGACTTTTTAGAAAAGAGGAGAAATGTTTTGGTGTGAATGGAATACCCATTCTTTAATTATCAGTAATTGAAGCAAAATAATCATTAAAGGAATTAGCAATTGTCACTGAATCAGTGACCATAAAGTTATCAATGTTCACACAGGTGTGAGAATCAGAAGAACGATCAGAAATAATATTTTTAACACCTTTTCAAATATATTTATTGGCAATATTTTTTCGGTTATTGCTAAAATATTTTTTGAAGAAATTACTCTTGCTCATTCTATATAAGAGATACAATTTTATTGTGATACTTTTTAAAGCTCTCTTGCAAGAGAGAATTATAACGTGGATCTTTCTCTCTTATCTCTCTCCACTTGAGCTTTTTCTCAAAAGTATTTTCAAAGACAAATATCTTTCGTTAAAGGTCTTTTATTAACGCATATCGGCCATCTTGTAAACCATAAAGACAATACTTGTAGTCTTTTTCGTGCATTAATAAAAGATTTATTTGAAGAAAAAAATAATGGAATAATAGAAAGCATGTTCCAAAAATTTGAATGGATATTAACTTTGTGATTTTTGTTCTGTTATACACACGACATATTAAAAATATGCAGCCATCTTCAACAGCAGAAGATGAGATAAAACACAATTTCTTAAAGCAAACTATAACCAACCTTGTATACTTCAAGTACTACAGATACTATCATTTTTTTACATTTAATTTCCCAAGAGATTTTGACCACATTCACTCAATGTCAAACACAATTCATTCAAGTCCCATGATGATTATGATCAAACCCTTATAAAAAGGAATACTTTAAAATCATTTGTCATGTGTCATGTGTAACTTCTTTTCTTTTATTATAGAAATTTCGTTTACAATGTAAAGAAGTTGAAAAGACAATTGCACCTGGTTTAGAACTGGTTGCTTATGTTGAATATTACAATGAAAATGATGAAGACTGCCAGGACTGTATTGTTTTTATGATAGATGATAAATTTGTTGAAGTACCTTTGTTGTCGTAAGTTATATACATACATTACTCAGTCTCAAATTTGCACAATCTGAAATTTAGGTGCACGAAATTGAATTCATGCAAATTTGTGGATGCATAAATAAATTTAATTTCAAGGCTAAAGAAAATGTTCCAAACTTTCAAGTTAGGATTGCCAAAATGTAGAAAGTCGTCAAAAACAAGACTCATCTTTAAGCTAGAGAAAATAACATCATAAAAACACTGCGTCAGAGATATTACCAAGATAGCAAGCTATAAAGGCATGTCATCATTTTAAAAGTACCCTCAGCCATGCTTTTAGATTGTTGTTTTAAATACTATGCACGGAATTGAAGCTGCACGAATATCTTTATTTAAATTTGGAATACGTAAATTTGAGAAGATGAGAATAATAAACCACACAAATTTGAAACTGAATAGGTATCTTCAATAAATTGAATTTTTATTACATTTGGGAATTTGGCCAAATATATTAAAATTAAAAAAATTTATTCGTTATACAGTACTTACTTAGGGACCATCTCCAAAATTCGTTTCCAGGGGAAGAGTGCTAGATCGACAATCTTGCAATTGATTGGTTTCTTCGTAACAAAGAAACAATTAATTGCAAGCTCGTTGACACTCTTCATTGTAGATTAACTTTTCTCATATTTATTGATTTTGACTTCTTTAAAGCTGCTAAAATATCTGCTTTTTGAAACGAATTTTGGAGATAGCTCCTTTATCCTCCTACTTCTATGCTTCTACTAGGTTAAAAGAACCAGCCAAGTTTAATTGCTTGTCTCCACTTTTCTCTATGATGAGGAGCTAGAACTTGGGAGAGTTTCAGTCACTATTGCTTCATCTTTATATATAAACACCAATCGATTACAGATTACAGTTAGTTGAGTGGATTTGAATATCTGATATCCATATTCATAATCTTTTTTTTGGATGTGATAAATGTTTTCCGTGTGAATTATTAAAATAACTCAAGGCTTCCCAGATAATAGTTATGTTTGTATGCTTTCCACAAAAGTCTGAATGCCACTCAAACACACAGTGCTATTACTTTCATAAAATATATTTTGTTGCAAAGAGAAAGGTATAGTTCATACTTAGCAAAAGCTCTTTCATTTTTACTTCATTATCAATGGGAGTGGATTTGTGTCTCCCTATTATTCATTTATTGGTTTGTAGTTTTTACTCAAAATAAAGTGCTGGGTAAAGTTATTAAAGGGATTGTATCAGCGTAAAGGTGTGTGAGGTCAATTTCTATGCATAGAATGTCTTCCACACGATTTTTTTTGCCTAGTGTAATTTCACCTTACTTCCTCTGATTTTCTTCCTAGATATGCACCAAAGTCCACTCTTGCTATCAGTGGATCTGTTGATTTTGCTACAACAGTCGCAGATGGTCAGATTTATACGAAAGAAATTGCAATTTTGAATCATGGAACAAAATGCGGAGATTATAAAATCTGCATACCAGAAGAATTTCCTTTTCAGGTTATGCCACTTAAAGGTACTATCCATCCAGGGTATTCACAGCCTATTCGGGTATGATACATTAAATCGGTGTTCAAAAAAAGAGTAAATAATCACTGTGGAGCAGAGATTTTTGAGCAGAGCTCCTCGCTTTAGCATGAAACTACTCAAACAATCACTCTACCACATTGATTATTCACTCTTAATTTAAACATTACAATATACAGAAAATAATGACGAGAAGTGTCGTTTTAGATGTCATTTTATTTAGGGATATTTCGTCTAGCCACTGCTAGACATCAACTTATAAATGTTACAGTGAAGTTCAATATATCTTATATAACTATAATGCATAATTTGACACATGGGACATTATAACATGTTTTATCAATTTGACTATTTCTTTCCTTTAGTTTGAGTTTATCAGCAAGAAAGTTGGTGGTATTGAAGTTAACCTAAGGTACCCGACTCTTGCATATAATATATTAAGAGTACATACTTCATTTTTAGTTTACCAAACAAAGTTTTACGGATAGGGTATTGCTATCATGTGACTGCTCATTTGTTTTAGACTTGTTTATGGAATTTGGTGTTATAATAATTCAAAGCGATATTTACGGAGGACTTGCAAAAGGCAGTGGCTCAGTGGTTAAGTAGTGGTGCTTATGATCTGGAAGTTCCCGGTTTAATACCACACTCAGGGGAAAATTCCTAGCCATGGCCCTGAAAGCACTGCTGTCTACCTGTCCCCCCCCCCTGTTAAGTGGTTCCAACCATGTTTCAGGCTTAACAAGGTAGATTGAGGGTTGTATCCCCTATCATGATGGAGATCTGGAGAAGATAATAAAAAGTATGTATATTCTGGACTGAGTATCGTGCAAAGAATGATCCAGATTTCGGTTTGACGGATTTAGATGTTTTTCCGATTTCATTGACTTGGGACTGAATATCTACAAAAAGGGATTTTTTCAAAAGTGGAGATTAGAATATTTTTAAAAATAATACCCAAATCATAAACAGTGGGTAAAGTTTTGGCATGAATTTTTCAAAAGAAAATTTTAAGTTGAAGTATCCAAATTGTGTCTTTCATCAGTTAGAAGAAGTTAGTGATATAGTTAGTGCTTTTCCTCAATATTTTACTTGTATTGCCAACTTTGGTACATTTTGCTAAGGAAGCTACACATACTTATAAAAAAAACCCGGATGATAACTGTTAACTATGTCAAATCATTAACTATGTTAAAACAGAACATAAAGATCATTGTTAGAACAAAAATAATTGATTTCAGGGTTCCATTATTCACAGGAATTTTCATCACTTAGGGTGGGAGCTTTTGATCACACCATCAAAAAATATTTTTATTTTATTAGTATTACTATACCAAGTTTACGTGCAGCCAATCCTGAAATCTTAATCAGAGGGGAAAGGGGATCTACTCCAGCTTGTTCAACCCTTCAAAAGCTATGCATTTCCCTACTTGCTAATATTGCTGTGCGTACTTTTTCATATCACTAATTTAATTATATTCCAGTATCATGAGACAAGTTTTTGAAACTGACTGGTTTTTGTTCCAGAAGACATTGTTTGAAATAAGAGCAAATAATCAGTGGGGAGGAGTGATTTTTAAGCATTGCTTTAAACTTTCTAGCAATTGGAAAAAACACTAAAAAGCTTTGTTTTAATTTTTAGAGTAGAATTGGAAGGCCAAGCGAAAGAGCATATCCACGTAAAAGCTAACGTTGTCCCTCGTGCACTAGTTCTTCTCTCCCAAGACAAACTTAAACAAATAGATTGTATAAAGTTTGGTTCTACCTACTATGGAACAGATGTTGTCCATGCATATTGGCTATACAATGCTTCACCTGAAAATACAAAATATGTAGCAATACTTGAAGATGGAGGAGAAGGACAGGAAGTGGTTCGTATACATGTTTTAAAAATTAATTAGAGGTACTTCAGGATTAGTATGTGGCTTGCACACTAATAATGAACTGCTACATTACTTATCTGTCATTATATGGAACGATGTATCATGTTGTCATTGTTTATTTGCTTTACTGTTAATGTAAAGTGTTCAAAATAATGACAAATAATCACTGTGGAGGAGGGATTTTTGAGCATAGATATGAAGATATACTCAAAAAGCATTTCTTCACAGTGATTAAGATTTTTTTCTATTCAATTTGTATATTATAGGGTATCGATGTTACTAAATCAGTCATTGATATATGCACGATGAAACCAAACGATGGTAACATTAATGAAATATCATCACTTGTGTCAGTCACTCCATATGAGGGGATTTTACAACCATATGAGAAACACTTAGTATACTTTAAGTTCAGTCCACGATTTGAAAAGGCATCAAAGGGATGGAAAACGGGTGAACAACTACCACCTCGACGTGATTTTGCTTTATTTATGAAGATTCAAATGGTTGGTAATGTTGGAACTGGTAATGAAACAGGTAAATTTTATTTGCTATGATGAAACTTCTACTTTTAAGAGCAAGAACTTTTGTAGGCATAAAATCTTAAGTATTTTTGATATAATGGTCATCCAACCATTCAACATTAAGAACAACTATTTTCACAGGCATTAATTCCTGAGTATGTCAAAATAATGATGATCTAGCCCTTTAACCATTTAACTCTGGGAGAAAAATACTTTCACAAGCATAAATTCCTGAGTAGCTCAATGTAATAAACATCTTGCCATTTAACTTTAAGAGCAAACACTTTCTCATGCATGAATTTCTGAGTATTTGAATAGAAGATCTAACCAACTTTCTCACTATAATTAAGGCCTGATCCTGCTAATATTTTTTCTTTAAAAACGCTATATGCGATTTTCATTTCAATTAAAGTTTTTGTCAATATCACAGAAGTTTTTTTATAGTTCCAAAAAATAGGAATGACGTATGGCTAATGTTGGACCAGTCCCTAAAAATGGCATTCAAGATGAGGCGTGACAGGGACATATATTTATTGGAAAACTAATGGCCAAAATATTGGCCAGAACAATCAGAAATTAGAAATTAAAAATGAAAACATCACAGACAAGGAACTGGTTAATTAGAGTTCTAAAAGTAAAAAATTGACATGTGACTCATTAGATTCCTGTTACACACCATGAGAATTTAGGTGTGTGTGCAACGATTTGCACGCACAGGAGCTCCTAGGTGTGTGATTGTGTTTGATATAAAAATTGATTACGTCATCACAAATATATGATAAAAAGCTTTTGTAAAAAAATTCTATTTCATGACTACTTCAATTTATTTCACATGCATACGACCAATATTTGTTTAATAAAATGATCTTATAAAAAAATAACGTATAACAATGCAAATTAGTAATATAATGATGACAATATACAATTCAACAGAGGAAGATTTTAATAAAATAATCTTGTAAAAAGATAATAAAAAACAAAGAAAATATATTCTTATATTACATTGTTCTATTCTCTAGTGCTTTATAGCATCAGCTAGTAAAAAAATATATAGATGTATAAAAGTATCCTATGTATAGATTGTATTTTTAAATAAAACTATAACTGTTTTTTTTCAGACAACATTAGTATTTTTGAAGCATGTATGGTTAAAGAATATCATATTCTTTACATGTAATCTGACTGTTGCCTGTATAGTGTACAGTATCTGACTGTAGCCTGTACATGTACTAAGTCTTTAAAAGTCCAACTAATACTATAGCATAGGTATATTCTCTATTTTTTATTTAGTGTGTACATAATACTATTATCTATAATGTGTGCATGCAATTCATATTTATGTGCTTAGGTTTAACTTTTACTTGGTTTGGTGGGCTACTTTCTATACCGTACCTTTGATTCTTTATTTTTAAATTGTAACAGATGATAGAAACAAGTTGTTAATGACACGGTTTCTTTAAAACACTTAAAACATAATAGCCTATGCATAGTCTATGCATAATAGCCTATGTGTTAAATTCATATAACATGCATACAGCACAGCCTATATGTATATTACCTATGTAAACGACCTATATGCATTATAGCCAATGTATTAACCTCTTTCTTATATTTTTTATGCATAAGATGCTGTTGTAGTATCATAATGCATAACGTTTCCTTGTGCTTGGTTTAACTTTGGCTCAATTTGGCATGCTTTTAATACCGTTGCTTTTGAATGTAAATTGTTATTATTATTTATTTGTTAGATATGAAGGTTGATCTTGCATTAACAGGCACAGCATTGCCTGTTTTTCTCTCATTACTACCATCCCCAGTTCTTAATTTTGATGAATGTGTTGTTGGTAAAACACAAGAATTTGTCCTAAACTTAAGAAATGATTCACCGGATCTACCAATATGTTATGCTGTTAAACGAGTGGCACATTTTCATGCTAATCCAGCATGTGGATACATTGAAATGAGCCAAATAAATAACTTCACAATCACATTCCAACCAAATCAAGTTGGGAAATTTAAATCTGAATTGCAATTAGATGTTATTGGTCACATATGTAATATCACCAATACTTCAAAACCATTGTACAAGAAAACTGTCATACAAACCCGAACTATACAAGTAGCTGGTGAAAGTCCTTCAGTCATTGGCAAGAGACACCCAACATCACATTCTGCAACGAAGAGTCAATTATCTCATAGAAGTAACATTAATACTTGCCAAAAGATTCATGAGTACATGTCAAATGCAAATACGTCTATGCAAGTTCATCATTCGAAGCAAACTGCTTCTTCATCAATAGATAGTGCCAAAAGAGATTGCCAATTAAGTGAGGAGAAATTACCTGTCAAAATTGCCCAACCAAATGATCGGGCTACAAGCATAAGGCCAAGTGATAGAAAGCAAATCTTTAGGTGAGTATGAACTACTGTATTGAAACTAAACCACTTCTAGTTCTATCTCAGTGAGATCTTAACCTGTGTCATTGCAGACACTTTTGGAACCTGCAGAATCACGGTCAAACTCTCATAGAAAATCCTCTTTGAGCAGACAGTTATATAGTGGACACTTATAAACAATACATTATACCTTTTCTTTAACTAAGGAAAAATATGGAGAACATCTATGTAGCGGACTCCTGCTTATAGTGGACACTTTTTTGAAAAGGCAGGTGTCCGCTATAGATAGGTGTCCACTATGAAGTGTCTGCTATAGAGAGATTTGGCTATTAATTCTAAATGCAGAACATAAATCACTCATTCAGAAAGCAGTATTTTGAAGACAGTACTTTAGGTAACCTGTTGTGCTGTGTTTTGTATGAACCTTTCTACAACAGTGCAATGATGAAGTTCATATGACATTGAAAAAGAGCTTTAGTGTTCTCCTGAGGCTGAAGATAGATTTTTATTATGACTGAGAAGCTAAATTGGATAATTATATAATTTTAACCATATTTAGAACAAAGTTTACAAAGAAAGACCGATATTCATATGTTGATCCTGACTATAGTTACACAGATGAAGAAAGTACTCAAATAGGTGTTCATCGTACGAAATACAATTCTTTCCTGCGGGATGAAAAATCGAAACGAAAGCAAAAGCAGAATGCAAAGTAAGTTTTTAAATGTGTTGAGTTGCCCCTGCAATTGTTGTGACAACATGTTACCAATCTATCCTCCCGCGTATCAGGTCATTACAGGCATTATGAAGTGTTTTTTCGGAATTCAGAAAACTGACTAATTACTCATGTAGCTAAGACAGTTAAGACAAAAATTGGAATCACTGAAATGTGAAGGATTAACAAGAAAGATTAAAAAAGGACACAAAAATAATGTTTTTTCTATCCAATGTGCAAAATACCAAATTTACATTTAATTTAGGGAATTTGCCCAAATTAATAATGACATAGATCTTGGAATTAAACCTGGTCATGGTTTGAAACCACCTAAAATAACTGTAAAAGAGATTAAAGAGGCTCACCAGGAAAGAAGATGTTCAGCTGGACAAAATAAAGAAAATGGAATACTCAGCTCAAGGAAGATTGACGGCTACAGAAAATTAGTTCCCATGAAACAGGTAAAATAGAAAAATGGTTAACAATGTTCTGAAGAAGTTTCCAATTATCATCCAAATTTGTATATAACCTTTAAATGCCAAAAGGACGAGTATTCTTATCCAGATAACTTTTTTATGGCAAACAGAAGATTACTTAAGCAACCTAAACAATTGACATCATCTCATCCTCTGGCAGTGTTTGAAATAAGAGCAAGTAATCACTGTGAAGGAGTGATTTTTGAGCATAGCTTCAGGCTAGAAATGCTCAGAAATCCCTTCACAATGATTATTTACTCTAATTTAGAACACTGCTCCTGTTGCTGAATGGAAGTGTCTCATACAAATACTCATCCTTTAGTTGCTGGTGCAATGTGATGGGTTGCCTGAATTTGGACATTTCAGTACTCAAAGACTTAAAGGTGGATTTCCACTTGTCCTGTTTACATCGGAAACTGGAAAGGAAATAATAAATAAACGTGATTGGTTGTTTAGTATCTTTTGTTCTTTCCTTCCTGTTCCGTAATGAAACACAAGAAAAAATTGAATTCAGTTCAATTTTGTGGGAAAACGGAACTGGAACGGAACAGGAAAATGTTTGAGCCAATCAGATTTGGTTATTTGCTGTGTTCCTTTCCCGTTCCTATTGATACACAGGACAAGTGGAAATCCAGCTTTAGAGACTATTCTAAGTTTAATGTGTGCAGAAAAGAATACTGAGTCAATGATCTTTCAGTTAATCCAATAAATGACGAGCTTATTGACTTTCACTCTCCTTCACATATTTGCTAAATTTAGCCCCATAGTTTTCCCCCCTTATGCAAATGGTCATGTGTTACGTGTTTTGAACAAACAAAATATTCAATTTGTTCAAAATCCACCCAAAGATCTTGTAGAATTTCAGAGAAATAATGTGTTGAATTGAGCAGCACTAAGGAAAAACATTGTTCTATCTGGACATTCTTGATGTATTTCCTATATTAATAACATACAAGAACTTTTAAAATAACTGCTGAAAACTACACTAAAAAATACTCCTTCGTAGGTGATGTCTGACAGTTATTTTTAGGTGCATAATATTTTTTTAGACATTGCAAGGCTTGAAAGCGGTTCCATCAACAAGTACTGAGAGAGATGAATGTAAAACCATTCTCACTCCGCAAGAATTGTTTCAAATTACTATAGGTATGATTATTACATACCATTATGATCAAATAAACACACAAGACGTTTTTTAAAAATTATTCAATAGGGGTATTTAAACGCATTTGTTTAAAAAAATCAGAATTTCTGTATGTTCTTTATGGTCATTCTTGTCTATGTACATATTTTTATAAGTTCTGCATTCCAATTTTAAATAAAAGTGTATACTCATAAAAAAGTGTTCTACATTTCCGAACTAAAAATGCTCCCCTTATCAGAATTTTTTTGTATTATGGAATATTTTTATTAATTACAGAAATTTTGGTTATAAGTTGTGGGTAAAATCGTAGTTTCTCCATATAGTTTCACTTTTAGAGTTCCATTAATAACTTTTTTTCATTATAATAAATTGATTTTTCATGATTTCCTGCTAATAGGCAATTATCTCAAAAAGATTTTCTTAAAAAACAATAGAACTCACAATCTGCATAATTTTCCCAAACACAATATAGAATTTTTTTTTTTTGGAAAGTAAATTAGGAGACATAGAATACCTTGAGAAAATTCTGAACATTCCACAAATTTATTCACAAAAAGTTTATGCTCCCCCTCTAACCCATTTTGTTGTGCAATTCTGTAAAATTCTATGGTGATCAACGATATTGTGCAAGTCTGTAACATTCCATGGTTATCAACATTGCAACAAACAACAATCAACAATGCAAGTCTTTGACATTCCATGGTTATCGACACTATTGTGCAAGTCTGTGACATTCTATGGTTATCAACATTGTCGTGCAAGTCTGTGACATTCCATGGTTATCAACATTGTCGTGCAAGTCTGTGACATTCAATGGTTATCAACATTGTCGTGCAAGTCTGTAACATTCCATGGTTATCAACATTGCAACAATCAACAATGCAAGTCTTTGACATTCCATGGTTGTCAACACTATTGTGCAAGTCTGTGACATTCCATGGTTATCAACATTATGGGAAGGGAGAGGGGGAATATTTTCTCAACAATTTTGTATAAGGTTGTTTCTTCCTGCCAATCTCCAAGTATTTAGCATGTTTGGTTCTTAAGATAAAGGGTTTATTTTGCCCCCTCCCCCGGTTAAACTATGGACATACCGATACCCCAGTAAAACTAAGGTTACAAAATTTATGATTATTAGGAGGAGTGGTTATTCTCCGACAGGGGTATATAGCAAAAATATCAGTTTTTTAGGAGGTATTTCACCAGGAGCATTTAATTGATCACCGATGTTTAAACGATCATTTACGATATGTCAATAACTTGATGAATAATCTGGATTGTTTTAAGTATATATACCGTATTTACTGTAATAAGCGCCCCTCTCCAATAAGCGCCCCCTTTGATACGAAAATTATTATATAAGC